>JANHGB010040521.1:21273-65340 GCA_026283785.1 Coracopsis vasa | reverse complement strand
AGAGAGGTGGGTAAAACATGCTTATGTCCAAAGCAAGGGTGAAGCCATGCAGGAGTTTGAGCCCTGAGGCAGGATGGGGCTGGTGGTGGGATGGTGGTGTTTTGTGGCAGGTTGGGCTCTGGGAGGATGCCAGTCCTCTTGCATATCTCGCTCCCATATACGAGCAGCTGGAAGCAGCTCACCCACCACCACAAGTGGAAGAATTCCAAACAATGCAGGAGACGAAGAATGAGAGAAGACAAAATGTTACAGATTGCTGAAGAGCAGACCAGCTCATTTTCTGCAGGCAGACAGAGGGCAAGACAGGAGGCGAGGAGGGTGCAGGGAGCAAGGATGGCTGCAATGGTTGCTGCTCCCCTCTGTCTTCTTTCTCTCTTGTCACTGAAAATGGTGGTGGCTGTGTGGTCTGAAGGCTCAGAAGTGACTGCCTGACCCTGGAAGGTTCCCATCCTCTTGAAGGCTTTGCCTAGGGGCAGCTTGATACCCCAGTCCGCATTTGTAGCTTCCTTACAGCAGTACCATATTCACACTGGACAGTATAGCACTTGCCACTCATTAATTAACAATTTCAGCTTGCCTTGGCTTGGGCAGAAATGGCTCCACTGCCTAGTCCAGCTGGATACTTTGAGAGACAGCAGGAACACAGATGCTTCTGGTCTTGCCTCCAACCTTTGGGCACAGGCACTTGCTTCTGCATGACCAGCATGCAGGAAGTGGTTGGAGGCTAATGCTGTTGAAAGGGTTTATTGCTGCATTGCATCTATTACTTTCAGTTCTCAGTATTTCTCCTGCAAACCCAGGAATGTCTACGGTAGGGTGAAAATCAACTGGCTTTTCTCAACTATGTATGATGGTTTCACTGCAAATATCGGTGTTGAGCACTAAGTTACATTGAATTAAAAAGGACAGCTAACTGGTGAGGAGATGCCTGGTTTTCCCGGAGAGAGGTGGAAGTCTGCCAGGATGAAGCTCAACAATACATTGCTGTGAAAATCTGTACAAAAAGCAGATCTTTGTTATAAGATCCCAGGCTAAATATTTATTGGTTAAACTTCACCAGATTTTTGCATGACTGAGTGTCCCTCATGGCTTACATTAACATGTCTATCAAAGCAGTTTTGTTTTGGTAAATGCTTACACAATATTAAGTTCTTACCTTCATCTGTAGATATCTGGGAGGTGTATGAGGTGGTAGCAGATCACTAGGAGAAGGATGTTGTAGCATGTAAGCATGTAGAGCTTCTTTTCTCCTTGGCCGATACTGGAGGTAGGCAGCAGCACTCTGCAGCAAGGCTAAGGCATATCCTTGAAATGCAAAATGAGGTGGTGAACATCAGATGAAGGCAGATATAACTAGCCAAATACATGGCTTGAAATGCCCCAGCTTGCTTCCCCATTTTCCTCCTCCATTCCATGAAAGATGCTGTGTGTTGTGGTTGTGTCCGAGCATATCCCCTGCTGATGTGCTGTTGGCTTTAACTAAAGAGTCTGGACGTGTGGGCGCTTCCTGACCAAGCAAACAAGGATGAGTTTAGGAAGGGGAGGATTTGTTTTTGCAGATGACGCAGTGTAAATAGCTGGTGCCTAGAGGTGCACCCCTCGTTCCCGATGGCCTCATCCAAGGGATGCTTCAGCCGCAGCCGAGCGCTGCTGGGCTGCACTTTGTTTTGTTATTTTTTACGTAGCACTTTTTAAAGTGAAGCTCTTTTTCTGCTGTTAGAACGTGCAGTTGCTTGGACATATAAATTGTGTAAATAAATGAGCAAGGAGCCCTGGTGGGTGGACTGGCTTCCCGATAAAGTCATAAATTTGGAGGATGCTGCTTTACGCTGCAACCACAGCGTGGGTTTGCTCCTCAGTGCCATGCCTGGAAACACAAGAGGACAGGGACAGGTCCCTGTGTCTGGTAGTTTGGGGTTCTTGCTGAAGGTGAGATGATGTGAAAGACCATCTGCAGCCCGTGGGAGGAAACCCAGGCACAAACCCCAGCTCATCAACAAGCACAATGGTGGAAGGGCTAGAGGAGCCTTCAATTTAAGGGAAAGCTCATATTTTTCCCACTTTCTGCTATGCTGCAGTTTGACCCCTGTCAGCCTCTGCTCCTCATTGGGTCCTTGGTGCATTAATTACCAATGCTGCAGGGCAGGAGCTGCCATTCCTGTGTGTCCTCCATGCAGTGTCTCATGTGATAAGGCGTTGGGCTGCTCCTGTAGTAAGAAGTGACTGAGAAATAGGGATGCTTCCCTTTGCCTCCTGCCTCTCCTGCTGGAATTAGCATTCATTGGTTTTCCTAGAGAAGCAGCTTCTTTTCCTCTGACTCTTGTCCTTTTTGTAAGCAGAGCATGTGCCCTGCACAAGTGGAGGAGGGGGGGGAGTGATTTGATATGAGCAATTTTGATATGATGTTGGGTGATCTGTTTCTTTGGAGAGGAGGAAAGGCTGGGAATTGGCTTGCTTGGTAGCAGTTTTGTTGGTTTTTACACCCCATCAACAGTTTGGGCTCCTTCATAGTTTTCCCCATCACTTCCAGGCATTTTTCCATTAGGATTGATAATAGTTGATCACTATGCAACAAGCAGTTCATTGCAGTGACTTGCTCATTTTTTGGTTGCTGAAAACCGAGTAGGCTGTATGTGCTTCTCTTTCCATGCTGGCTCTTGAGCATCTCCTCTAGATGCATGCTCCCTGCTTGTGCCAGCACTGAAGATGGAGTCACTTCCACAGCCAAGAAGTAAATCTGGTTTTAAAAATCTCTCTAGCTTGCTAACAAAGGCTTTTGCACAATAACTAAATTTGTGGACAGAGTGTATAATGGTGCCCTGAAGGCTAGGATCCCTGTGGGTCCAAGGTCTGCGAGAGCTGGAGCTCGCACGTAAGGGAACTGGAGCCATTGCCATGTGAGTACCCCAGACAGCACATTTCCATCATCACAGCTCCAGCAGACCACTTTCAGCCGAGTCATGCTCTGTGCTCAGGAGAACCCGAGAGCTGGTTTTGTTTGTTTGTGGTTTTGCTTTTTTGGAGGTTTTTTGGTTTTATTGTTTTGCATGGCTGAGCATTAAAGGATATTTCCAGCACTTGTTTGCCAGGCAAATACAGCATTGAAGGCCCTTTACTAATTAATTGTAATGGCAGGAGGGAATTGCTTTCCCATCATGGCTGCTGTGAAGATGCTCTTGAAAAAGAAGAAACACCTCAAACTGCAGATGCTGCCAGGACCAGGAGATTGTTTAAGGTTATTGTTCACTGTGAGTAAAACATTGCCAACAAGCAAAAACAAACTTCTCCTTTTTCTTTTGCAGGGTCGTCATGTTAAGACAGGCCAGCTTGCTGCTATTAAGGTTATGGACGTCACCGGGGTAATGTATCCTCTTGCATCCTTAAATTATAGAAAAGAGGGGAAAGGGGATGGGGTTGTGATAATGTGGGTTTTGGTGGAAGGCTTGTGTTCCTGGGATGCAAATCCCCTGTGCCTTAGTGTGAAATGTGCCATTAAGAGGTTTTGGTTGTAATAAATGTGTGAGAGAAAAATAAATCTGAAAGAGTTTGGGAGACTAAGTAATTTTATGCTGAAACAAAGCAGCATCGAGTTCCAGCAGTGGCTCTTTTGAATGTGTTAATAAAATCTGAAGAAAATCGTAGGAACAGGATCATGTATTCATAACATATTTCAGTTTCTTCAAATCCATGTTTTTCACTGAAAAGCTTTTGTTCACCAAAATTACGTGCGGGTATTGTTATGAATAACTTTGCCAGGCAAGTTAAATTACCCCTGTGCATCCTACTGATAAAGAGGAAAAAATACACTATTTTGGTCTCAGAAATGTGGCTCTTTTAAAACTTGTATCAGAATAAGGCAACCAAGATTTTACAAGTTACTAAATGTGTAACAGGATTTAGAGGAAAGAATAGTTTCACCATTTCCCAGTGGCCACAAAACAGAAACAAAGAGTGGAATTGCTATGATCCCTAAAAACCTAAACAGATGCATGTAAGAGGGTGACATGAAAGTGCTTTCTTGTGCATAATTTTAAGTGCAGTATTACACATCCCAAAGTTCCTGCCTACATAAATGATGCCATTAAAATCTGGAAGTAAGAATGTGTTTTGTTATGTGGGATTTTTCTTCCTTTGCTCTTTTGCGGTTTTTTTTGGGTTTTTTAGTGGAATAACACATTTCAAAATTTAGGGCTCAATCACATCTACCCACTTTATTTTTCCCAATTAATGATTTTTTTTAATTGGCTTTCAGGGTGTTCAGCATATGCAGAATTGACTTGCTCTGAAGGCAGTCACCTGTCCTCAGGAGTGTGTTTTGAAATACCTTAGATGTTGTGTTTGGTGTTAATATCTATAGGACCTTGAGGTTCTTTTTCGTGCTAACAGGTGACAAGATGTGTTGAAATAAATCTGTAAATGTGAATTGAGATCTGTTTCTGTTTACTTGCAATAGTTGCAAGTGCCGTTTATCTAGTTCTCATGGGAAGCAGGCTCTGATGGAATGGGCAGACAACATGTCTTGGAATCCTGCAGAGAATAGAATTAGTGTGGTTATCTCAGCCATAGCCATCTGCAGTTTCATGGAGGAAGTTTTTGGAATGTAAGGCCCCCATGTTTTAAATGAGCTCCCAAGCCAGTGTCTCATTCCAGCTACAAGCCTTGCACTAAGCCCCCAAAGGCTCCTGACAATCATGCTTTGTTTAACTCATCTGCGCTCTTGCTAATTATCTGTTAGGGAAGATTGCAGCATAGAGGCCCTCAAATTACAGCACTTGATCGTTTAGGGCAGCCACTATCTCTGAATTAAGAATTTGGATTCATTTTCCAGGGGCTGGTCCTGCTGTATGCCGCATGACCTACTTCCAGCAATGGATGTAACAGAATTGATTGGTGGAGGCAAAGTGTGGCAGCAGAACCTCGTCTGTGGTTTTTGTCAGTTTTGGGGTTGGAGTAGTACAGCAGTTCACTATGATAACTCCTTTTTCTTCCCTCCCTCGCTGGATTTACTGGTGGTGATTGCTGGCAGTAGTCCTGCTTGGAGCAGGAGGTTGAGTTGGAGACCCCTAAGCCTGGCTGTACAGATGTGTCCTTGGGTGCAATCCACAGCTCTGATACTTTTGAGGTTTTATTTCCTCATTGTGAATACTTCAGCCTGAAGAAGGATTCAAGATAAAGCCTTAGATCAAGTGTCCTTGTGCCTTATCTCCGTTTTTCCTAGAGAGCCAGGAATGAGGTGGGAGATGACTGAAGAGCTGGCCAGTGGTACTCGGGGAGCTGGTGAGGTTTTGTGGTGACCACCCCTCCTTGCTCCCAGCGTTGTTGAGCATCCACCTGCTTTTTTTGTTGCAGAGGGCATGGGGCCTGATAAATTGTTCTATTCCCTGGTTTCCTGGGCAAATGAAAGCAAGCAAAGTTGTGTTGACTGCTTGAAGGAAAGAGGTGCTAAAGGTCTTCTAGAATAATTCCCGGGTTTTCCTTGTAATGTTTGGGCCTGTTCCTCATCCTCTTTGGTGCTTACACTCTCCATGTTTTTGCCAAAGATAAAATTAGAGTTTGTTTATACAAGCTCCACCTAGCTACTACTTCTGTTTGCTCCTCCTGTCCTCATCTTCACTGTTCTTTCCTGAATTCTCTCTGGAAGACTGTAGTCATCAAACCACTTTCTGTGGTAGTTAGGGAAGAAAGCTGTGTGTCTGTCTGTGTTGCATGACACCCTGTCAGGGAGCATCGCTGTTTGCCAGGGTGTCTTGACCTTTGTCTGTTTGTAAAACTGAAGTCTGGATGAAGCAGGTGAGGGACACAAAGGTAATAAAGAAGTAACAGTTCTTCTGGTCCTTTTATGATAAAGCTCATCGACATCAAAGCACTAACTGCTGCTCCACAGCTTGCAAAATTAAAGTGGGCTGGAATTCAGTCAGCTTAAAATAAAACCAGGGCATGTTTGATGGTCATGAAAGCAACGAGGAAGGACATCAAAACAGGTATCAGTGCAGTTCCCCTGCCTTGGCTGCTTCAGCTATTGCTGCGTTGCAGACGGGACAGAGAGAGGCTGTGGCAACCCACAGGAATAACGCTTGTCACCAGGGCCAAGTTAGTCTGGTGAAGAGTTTGTGCACAGGCAGCATCAGCCTCCTCCCCACATGGTGCCACCAACAGCACCTGGTGTCCCCAGATGTCTTGTGCTGCTTCCAGGGTGGGCAGGAGCCGGGTATTGGGTGGCCGAGATACGTAGTGCAGAGCACTTCTGCCATGCAGTGGTTTCTAGAAAGCCATCTTCTTGGGCCTCTGATGGATCCAGGAGTGTGTGTGTATCTGATGCATTACTTGGGTAACACAAGTATGGTTGAGCTTACGAGCAACACAAGACTGATGTAAGTTATGGTACGAATCATAAAGGAATTAGTTTAAAAAGATGGAGAAATGTCTAACCTCCTAAAAACATGCAAGTCTGGCACTGACACCTCTGAATGGAGAACATGTCTCCATGTGAGAGCTCAGTTCCTGGCCAAACCTCGCTTTGCTTGGCCAGCTCCTACTGGCGTGTGCTTACAGTTGCAGACATTCAGCTGCTCTGGAGCTTCCCAGAGCACTCTGCTCTGGCCTATGCCGCAGGGTTTGAAGCAGCACACAGGGATGGTGGGTTATTAACCCATGTGAGAGGACTGCTGCCCACTTAAGCTCTGCCAGCACCTTTGGGATCCTGCTCTGGAGGAAACGCATGACCTGAAACATTTGGAAACTACCTGATTTCCACACTGCCTGAAGATCTGTCCAGTTCAGGGCTCAGAAATGCAGCAGATGCTTCAAAGTGTGTGTTTTCTCTTTAGCTTTTTACTCAAGGAGCAACCCATTAGTCTCCAGTCCAGACCTCAGGCTCTCTGGGTTTGGCTGCAAAAAGTGGCTGTAAAAAGCAGTTCAAGGAAATTTGGGAGGATTCGATCAAAAATGGGGAGCTTGAAAGTTCACCAACATACAAAGAGAACTGGGAGCCTGTGAAGTACAATCTTTTAGAGCCTTTGGTTTTCCTTTTTGCCTCATCCCAGGATGAAGAGGAAGAGATCAAACAGGAAATTAACATGTTGAAGAAGTATTCTCACCACCGAAATATTGCTACTTATTATGGTGCTTTTATTAAGAAGAACCCACCAGGAATGGATGATCAGCTCTGGGTAAGTTGCTTTCTTTTCTTTAAAACAACTGGGTTTTGATACAAATTGTTTACTCCATATTGTCCTCTTACCACCACCCATATTGCACAAAAATATCTTACTTTGCATGTCTTTTTCAGAGCCATGGCTTTGAAAAGGCTCTTCCTGCACTACAAAACGCCATGAAATGTTTGCAAACTGATGATAAAACCATTTCTATTCTGAATTGTCACTGACATCTTTGTTACAATTTTCAATTGAAAATTATTCCATCCCATGATAATAAATGCATCTAAAGAAAAACCCCAAAGCAGTTGGAGGGAGCTGGGAGCATTTCTGGGAAGATGGAGGCTGGAAGGAGGATACTGGGCATGTGTGATTCGTGCTAGCTCTCAGCGCTGCTTCTCATGCTTAATCTGTCATGGAGCCAGTGCATACGAATAAAGAGGAGGGGGACAGCAAAGGTTGAGCAGGAAGGTCTGTGGCTGTTCAGCTGTTTCAGTGAGGATGCCTCATGTTGCTGAAGGGCTGCAAGCTGCTTTGCCTGTCCATAAATCCTTGGGTGCTTCCTCCCACTTCTCCCTTTGTCAGTGGCTTGTCGGTTGTTAATTTGGCATTCCCATACTGTGGAGGATAGAATTCAAATCCGTTATCTATCTCTGGAGACAGCTGGAGCATTGGAGCCCACCTCTTCATGGGCAGCTGGTGCTCACTGGGGCTGGGCAGGGTGACAGGCACCACAGGTTGGGGCTCTGGGCACTGCCATAAGGGGATGGAAAATTACTTAAAGTTACTGTGCTGTGTTCCGAGTTCCACTGTGCTGATCTGAGTCTGTGGAGCAACAGACTGCAGCCCCCATAGGTGTCTGACCAGCAGTCTGAGACCCTGTTTTTGTTAGTACAGCATTGAAGAGAAAGCTGTGTTTGAGTTATCTTAAATATAATAACCTGGATGTTGTCCTGTAGTCTAAATGGTGGAGTTTATTTCCTCACAGTCTTTTAAACCCAGTCAGTTCTGACCTAACCACAGGTAGTTTCCAAAGTTTTGTGTACCTGAACAAGATTGCTAGAGTCTAATTTTTCAGGGGTAGCAAATATCCATGGTTCATCCACGAGACCATGGAGACGCTGAAGAGCAGCAGCATGCTCTTCCCTGGAGTTTCCGTGTAATCCAGGCTTTATTCTAGCAAAAGGTTCAGTGGCTTCAGCAGTTTTCCCCTGCATCCACATGCCAGAGCATCAGGGACAGTGGCAGCTGGGGGGTTTTGGTGAACACTCCTCCTGGGACAAAAATGGAGCTGATGGGCTTCTGCACCACTTTGCTACCAGGACTTTCTGCTACACTGAATTATTGGAAGACTTGGGGTCTCGGACTCCAGGGACTTTTCTTACTTGGGTGTTGGGGTTATTTTTGGTGGGAACTCTTAAGAAACATGTTCTTTTCAGCTGGGCTGGGATTCAGTGAGGAGAAAGCTGTCAAGCTGAGAAATGCCTTTTCATCCTGTGAAATTCCATTTGGCTTTAGCTGGTTTATAATCTGTTTAAAAAAAAGTAAAATAGAAAACCAACCCACAACATTTGCCCTGGTGCTGCTGGAGTGCCTGGGGGAAGAAAAACCCCAGCAACTGTGTGCCAAAGTCCTCAATAGCAACAGAAGCCCTCCCTCGAGCTGGGCTTTGCTCAGTGCCTTTATGCTGCTTGGGTTTAGGGTTAGCACAGCCTGAAGAGGATTTGTTGTGTTTGTGTTTTCTTCAGCTCTGGTGCAAAAAACTCTTGACATGTACAAGTGATAATAAAATAATGGCTTTTTTTAAATGATTGTCCCATCCAGAGCAGCCCAGACTTCCAAAAAGAAAAGCTCTGTAGAAAACTCTTCAGATTAAGAGAGGCACTTTCATCTATCCCCATCATCATGAAAGAGCAGAGGATGCTGTACGTGCTATATCACCTTCAGATGCCCAAAGTCAGGTGGAGAACCTTGGTCTTCCCTGGTGGGTCACCCAGCCATGCAAGGGGAGAAAGTGTTCATCACCCAGCTGTGCTGCTTCTCTTACCCCTGGAAAAGGTGGACTAGATAATCTGAATTCCCTTTCAGACAGCTAACTCTGCTCTCAATTTTGGGGCCTTTCTCACGGGCTTGTGATACAAATTCTTGCAAAAGCTGCTTTTCTTGCACTGAAGAGTGCCTGGGGGGTGAGGTTTTTGTAAGTCCATGCTCAGTGCTGAGGCTGTTTGAGGTATTCACAGGAAAGCTCCCTGACTGTGGAGGAGACCTGTGCTGGTGGCGTTGTGTTAAATAGCTGTTGTTTCGGGATCTGATTGAATTAGGACTTGCATGAACTCTATCAGTCTTGCTGCACAGATAAAGGCTTGTTTATTTTTCATTGTCCCTTTGTTGAAATAAAACGGTTTCTGATAATGCCCAAGTAATTCTTTTTATCGACATTCAGGAGGCTGATACGGAAATAAAAAACAGGGAGCTCTTTCAGTGGAGATTAAGATCTCTCGGAAACGCGACAAGCTTCTGACATGAAGTACTGTCATCGCTTCTGCCGCTGTGATGAGCAGGTGTTTCGGTGCTGCTGCTCCATTCGGCAGCAGCCACCTGCCTGAAAGACGAGTCTACGGAACAACCGAGTGTTCCTCAAATCAAAGAGCTGCATGGAGGATATCTTAGCAGATGACAATGGAGATGTACATCACAAATCCGATATGTTGAGGAAAAAAAGGAAGTAAAAGTCATAGTGGCAACCTTTTTGAAACATAAAAAAATAAGAGGCAGGCTTATTCCTGTGTTGGATAAAGTGTTGCTCTCTGGGGGAGCTGTGGACCTTTAGGAGGGATTGTGCCTGTCTCTAACTGGGACAAGGGGGTCCTGCCCAGGGGGATCTGTGGTGCAAGGGGCGAAGAAAGGGCGGGCTGCAGAAGCTGGGGAAGTGACCCAGGGAATGGTGAGGACTCAGTTAATCAATTAACTGCTGCTTCTTGGAGTTAAACTCATTAAATTCCCCGTGCTCATCTCAGATTTAAAGTATGGGTTACCAGGCTGCACGTAACCCAGGGGGGTTGTGTTGAGATATTTGGAGGGGATGGGGGGAGGTTGGTGGTAGGAGATGGGGCATTCATTAGTGTGAACTTGCTGGGGTAGGTGACCCCTTCCCAAAGGACCTTCTTCCCAGCACATCACCCGCCCTGACAAGCTGCTGGAAGCTGCAGGCTTTCTACATCATTCCCATAGTTTTAACACAGCGTATACATCTGCAGGTCAATAGAGGTGACATTTCAGCTGGATGTTTGTCATCTGCCCTTGCCATCCATGGTGCACTGAAACCATCAATGGAGAAGCCCTGCCATGCATGGGCAGCAGGCAGACGGGGGGTTTGCAGAGCGTGGGGACTGGCGGCATCCCAGGTCAGAGCCTACCCTCTGTGGTCCCCAGGGACCAGCGGTGCTGGCTGCAGATGGATGGCTGCCATGGCAACTCTGCCTGCACCCAGAGCCACATCTGTCACAAAAAGGGGGAAAATTGCTAATATTCACGTTGCCAAATACCTGCTTGTTGGTGTGGCCTCTGGTGTGTCATATGGGGAGATTCTGGGCAAGAAGGAATTAGAGTGATTTAGGACCAGTGGCTAAGTCAGGATGGCACTGCTGCAGCCATGCAGCACTCAGGGCTGTCACCGTGTAGTTGCAATGTGTTTTTTCACTGTGTCGAGCTGTAGAGGCCTTTTGAATTGTGGCGGGGTGGTATGAACAGTCACAATGAGGATCTGGAGAGCAAAAATGGGGGCAGGGAGGCTCCACTGACAATGCTGCACAAGCCATCGAAGCACTGGGTGACACCTGTGCAGCTCAGAGCAGGATTGCTGTTAATCTGCTTATAGGCACTGAAAAATATTTTTGGACAGTTGCTGATAACCTTACATCACACGAATTAAATCATTAAACATTTGAGAGGGAATGGGTTTTGGTTGAGCTGTAGTTCTCCCTAGTCCCTCCAAGCCTTGCAGTCCCAGGGGAGTGGGGCTGCTCCTCCAGCCCCTGACCGAGAGCCTGGGGTAAGCAGAAAGGCTTTCTGCTGCTGTCTGGCTGAGTAAGCCAACACTATTTCATTCTCACTCCTCTTCAAAGCGATGTCAGTGCTGTAAACATTGCAAGACTGGGAGCACGGCTCCTTTCACTGCCATCCCTATGCCCAAAGCTTTCAGCCTGCTCTGGACCTGTGGTGACAGCTGCCCGCCAGCTCCCCAAGGGGCAGGAATTGCTTGGCTGGCCTCAAAGTGTGGGGAGGTGCAGGCAGGGCACAGCCAGGCAAGTAATTTATTTATGAGCCTGTGCAAGAGCAGTTTGCTGCTGGTGTTGGAGAGGAGAGCGCAGAGCAGCGCTGCCCCCCACCCATGTGTGCTGCTGCAGCGGCATCGCAGCCTGCTCCCGCTGTAACACCAACACAGGCAATTAAAACCTGTGCTTATCTTCCTACAGAGCATTTTAGTTGCTGCATAATACCAGCTCGATGACTATTTCTGTTTCTGAAATGGGCATCAGCTTTTCTGCTGATCCACCAAGTGAAGGTCTCTGTGGGGTTTTTTTCAATGCTCTATCACTGGCTCCATGTGCCACAGCATGTGTGATGAGGGACCCTCTTGCAAGGGAGCCAGGCTGTGGGGTGGGGTGGGAGGCTTGGGTGGCCTGAGTGTATGGAACTGCATTGCTCCTGTGTTCTGTTTACACACACAGCAGGACAAAGTATTTCCAGCAGCATTCAGCCATGGCATGTTGCATGTTTGTTTTCTGTACCTTAGAGAAGCCACTTTGTTCCTGGGGTGAGGAATAGAAACATGGAAGGATTTGGCTTACAGAACAGGGATTTGAATTATTTTGGGGGGTTTCTCTGGACAAGCTGGAACAGTTCACCAGTCGCTGGATTGGGGTTTCTATGCTGGAGATACTCAGGTTTGAGCCCTTCCATGGGGAAGGGGTGGGAGCAGAGGTCTTACTGGCCATTCCCAAACTGGGGAAGGTGGTGGTTGATTTGACAGCTGCAAAGCCTCTTTAAAGAAAAAATGCATGAGACAACAGGACACAGAATTTACAGCTGCTGCTTCTGAATTTGCCTTGCTTATGAAGTTTGCTGTCACTCTGGTATGAAGAGCTAAGTAAATGCTAAATGAACTATATTTAAAAATACTTCCTCAATAAATAGCCTTGCAAATTAAATTTCAGAAGATGATCTTACCTTTAGTCTATCTTGATAATTTTAATTACGGTTAATAAAAATTCAATCTGCATTTCAAGTTTATTGTCCTACCACATCATGACTTCATCCTTTAACAAGATTGGTAATGCTGCATGTGTGTGCAGGGCAAAGCACTCACCTAAAACCATGGAACTGGAAAGAAGGTATCTTAGTATAAGTGTCATTCGAAGTCTTGCGTGAATATGCTAAGCTCTGCCCTCAAATCAGCTGGAACTTTTGTTCCCTTTTCTCCTATAAGGCAGTTTGTTGGTTTCCAGCCTAAATATATCCATCAAATGTTGATATATTGATATTATGCCAGTACTTTGTTCTTCTCTCTCTCTGGTGCTTAATTGTCCACACTGTTGACAGTATACACTCATATCGTGTAGTCTTCCATTCCCTGGCTGGTTGAACAAGTCCTCAGGTCTTCTGAGAAGACCTAATCATCTTCCTGTACCTGCTCCAGTGTGCATTTATCGTTCATAAGCTCCAGCAGGACACAGTGCTGTGGGTGAGAGCTCACCTGGCCTATTGGCATGACTCCTTAGCCATCACCTGTGTTCCCGCTCTTTGGAGTGCCTTTCTGTTAGTAGCACGTGCAAAATGCTGAGCCCCCTTGGCCCCTGCCCAGCTGGACCTGGAGCCTGCTGGTGCTGCCAGAGATCTGCTGGTGCTGGGTATTTTCCTGTGGATGTCCCTGCCCATGGCAGGGGGGTTGGAACTAGATGATCTTAAGGTTCTTTCCAACCCTAATTATTCTATGATTCTATGATTATGTTCAATCCACCCTTGTAGGGTTTAGTGTCACTCTGGCCTCTTATTTAAAGGATTATTTTCTTGATATTAAATGTTCAGTTAAATTCATGCTTCTATTTGTAGTACAAATCATCCTGCTCCCTTCTGCTCAGGTCAGTAAACAAAAGAAGTACTCTGTATGTAATTATAAAAACATTTTTATTAAATTTCTGAATACACTGTAAGTTTCAAATGAATGGTAAGAATGTGTGTTGAATCCTTTTGTGAAAAGCTAACCTTTGAGGTTATTTAAGGGCTAATGTCATCATCATAAAATAAGAATTTCATGCTTTGAAATATGGAGTGTTAGATATTGTTTTGACATTTAGTACTTGAAATATCTCAGGCTAAAAAAGATCAGTTTTAGTCTTCATGAAACCAAACATTCACACAAATACAACAGCTATCTCCAGTTACCATATTGCATTAATGTAGATGGTACCAATATTTCTTAACCTAGGTACAAAGAAATTGATGGGTACAGCCTTTATTAGCCTAAACACATATGGATAGAGCTGTCACTGAAGTTGCTGCAGTCTACAGATGTCATGTGGTAGCTGAAAACCACCGTTAGGTTGAGTAACATGAATATGCCTAGGAGAATTTTATAATTGCTAAAAACCAGAAAGCAGCTTATAAATAACACCTTTAAATGTTGATTCTTGAGGTAGTTTTGATATTTGAAGTTTGGATATTTTATTCTATGGATTTTTTTCCCTCTAGGGAAGGAACCGTTTTCAACAGCAGGTTATAACTTCATCCTTACCTATTCTGGACCATCGTTGGAGATAATTGTGCTTGGTTTCTATTCCACCTTTTGGTAGATCCTTATTACTAATATGTTTTATCTTATCCCTTGTCATCTTTTTGTCTGCTGTCCATCGTGGGTAACTAACTAGTTAAAAATTGGGATTTATCTCTGCAAACCTCCATGAATCAAAATGCTAGCAGTTTCGTAGTTAATTCTAAAGGATAAGTCTTTTCATCCATGCCTCCTAGAGGCTTGAATATTTCTCTGTTATAGCAGAACCTCACATACTTAGATTTAGACCCTAACTCCAACATTAAAACTGAGATAAATCTCTTCTTTAGTGACTTAAATTTGATGTCATTATAATGTTGAAGTCTGAAGAACTATCTTGACATTTAAAGAACGTGAAATGCCATACCTACACAAATAGAGTGTTAAAGTTTTTTAAACAGAAAAAACATCCAAAATACTTAATCACTGTTTGAAATTCACAGTTAACAGCAAAAAATGGTTACTAACTATAACCTGCTTTTCTCTGGAAAGAGCTATTTGCAGCACCCATTTTCACTGGTTCTAGAACTTTATTTTTCCAAATTTTTTTTCTTTTTTTGTTGTCATTCTTAGATTAAATACTGAATTCCTGTGAATGTAATCAGTAAGTAAAGTGAAATATTAAAAACTGCTGAAGTGGTATGAGCAGCATTTTATTAAGGTCTTTGTTTGCAAGACTTGAGTGAACACCTGTTTTCTACAGTACTATGATTTTCCATTTAAGTGCTTACAATGTACTTTCAATAAGCAAAAGATCTGAAAAATATCTTGTATTATATACAGAACTCATTGTGTTGATGTATCTCTGTAATCAATCATCCTACCAGAAGTATCCAAGTAATAACTCTGTAATTATCTTGCATTTACACAGCGTTTTTCAATTTAAGAAAATCTGTATAAAGTGTTTCAATGCTACAGAAAGGAAAACAAAGACAGAGGTTTAGCATTTTGATCATGATTCTGGTATTTTTGAGCCAAGCAGGTCTCTAGTGTTCATGATCAGAGCACGGAACATCTTCACAGATGATCCTCTCTCCCATGTGAAAAGAGGTTCTCCCAGACTCAGTCACAGGGCGACATATTAGGGGAGCAGGTGGGGATTTACTGAAAAGAAGACACAGCTATTTGAACACTATTGTAGTCATTAACAATACAGCCATTAAGCTGAACATATGCAGAAAGTAAATATTTATGTGGCTGGTAATCTAGGCAGAAAAAGTGGGAAATTGGACAAAAATGTCTATGTTTTGATTTTGGTTTACGTAGGTGTCTGACTCGTTCTGTTACGCTGTTTTTGTGCTGTCATCTTTCTAATAGAGCTGTAGGCAGGGAAATGTTAGATCTAATTGAGAAAGGTAAAAGTAAAAAAAAAAATAAATCAGTTAGTTGAAGAAAAGCAGGCCAAGAAAATCAACCATCTGCAGTCAATACTGTTCAGTGTGAAAAATGTGGTGTTAATTCTCCCTATTTTTTTCTGTAGGAGATCATTAGAGGGCTTTATGCTGTTTCCAGTTCAGTACAAAAGACATTCTATATCTTGATGTATCTCTATGAATTTAAAAGATAGGATCTCCGTAGGGGATTCTACTGTTGGTTTTACATCATTAATGTTTCCCCTCATTTATTTCTGCAGAATACCTGCACTGTCTTTTAAAGTGAGAATTGCCTGGGGTGACAAATTGAATCTTGAATCTTTGCACCTGACACCATGAGAACCTATAAATTAGTTATGGGCTAGGAAGATACAATTCCAAATGTTTCTATTTCTCATAGAAAAACTGACCCTTGGGATCACTAACCACAGAATGAAAAACCTGGACTTGTTAACAAGAAAACAATTAATTATTTACACACAAATGGGTATTTGCCATTAGCATCTTTAGAATTAGAAGTCCTTGTTCTGCTAAATTTACTTCTGTCCTCGAGACTGTAGTTGCTAAAAAATGACATTCCCAGCCTCTTTTAATACCAGGAAATATGTTCAATAAGAACTATGAGTTAAAGCAGGGCTATATGTGTCCATTGTTTTTGGTCTTTCAAAGGAACTAAAGGTTAAGCTGTCTTATTTCAAAGCTACAATAGCGTAGAATCACTAGTAGTAATTGTACTATCACCCATATGGTGGTGGTTTATTATTCTAGCACAATAATGGTCAGGATGAAGCAAATAAATTATTGAGTGCTGTGGGTGATTTCATTTATGTATGTGTGTATGTATGTCATTGTTGGAGCAAACAGTAGAGAAAAACCTTGCATCCTAATATGACTCCCATGAGGAAATCTTAATGCCATTCAGCCAGGCGGAGCTTATATGTGTTTTGGGCTTTTTTTTTTTCTTTTCACTGCCATCCGCCTATCCATCATAATGCCTTGAGCACTTTTCATCCATGAAAACCCCTTGCTACAGCAATATATAAGCTTTGTAAATAAAGTCTGGCACCCCTAAGGGGAAACAGTATAGACTTCTAGGAATTCTCATATATTTAATCTGCTTTAAGGCCTGAAAAGTATATTTCTGTAATAAAATATTTTAAGACTGTTTTGTCCTGGGAAATTTCTTTTCCATGGCAGGTGACCTGCATAACTGCTACGGATATGAACATTTAGGGGTTTCAAATGGATAGAGTATGATTCAAGCATTTTTTTAAAGATTATTCCAAGGCTAAAACACCCCCTCCCACCCCCAATATTTGAGCAGTTTGAAAGTTTCAAGGCCCATGATATCTTTGCAGATACATGCAGAAAGCTCCCAATGGCTACATCCAAAGCTGCATGTGTGTATCCAGGGGCAGTATGTTGGTTCTGGAAGTTAACTAGGATATGAGAGAATAGAATTGGGCCCCTTTCATACTTGTTACAGCTCAAAGCACCTTGCAAGGAAATAAATAAGATACTACTAGCACAGGAAACACATAGGAAGGTTGAGAAGACATTAAGTGCTTCATGGAAAATTACACTGTTTCAAAGAGCAGGGCTTGATTTATTAAGAAAAGCACTAGTAGACAGGAATACTGATGTTATTGGGTTTTCCTGCCTCTTCCTCCCTCTGTCTTTACACCCACATAAGATGCTACTGATTTTTTAACTTTAGAGTTTTTAACCCCCTATCTGTAAACTATTTACTTTTTCTTTGTCCTTGGCCCTATCTTCTGAGCATCCAGCAAGACCTGGGTGTTAGGTTTGAAAACCAAAATGCCTTCTCAGCTTCAGCCCTACAGTTTCAAATTCTTTGGTCTAGTTGTGTTGATATCACATGCACACCTATGCAGAAGGATGTGTACTGGCATTTGGAGAAAAGACACTCCTGAGCAGCTAGGGAAGGTAGACAGAGTTTTCCAGTAGCTTTCTTTGGCAAGTTGTGTTGCTAGAGCAGAGACGTCTAAGCCAGCTCTGTCTCTGCTCACTCAGGACTTGGGGGTTTGCAGTGCAGCAGCACACCTGAGCTGAAAAATCATGTGGGAGCTGAAATTCAGAAGCAATATTGTCACGTTAAGCTTGAGCAAAGCATGGGCTAGTGAGTGCTTTCAAGATAATTGGACTGCTTTTATATAGCTTCTTGCCATGACCTTCACTGTGCTACCCAAATTCAAGTCCCCAGTAGCTACATGTATAAAGTTTCATGGTGCAATAAAGACCTGCCATACAGACACAATCATATGGGGGATGCTGAGCCAGCAGATTCTACTATAAACCTTCTTGCAAGATTTGGAGTAGCTGGAATGAATGCAAGAGCTGACAAGCCACTCAAGCTCAAATAGTGTTAAATTTCGAAGAGGAAAGAGGCAGTCAGTGCGTGGATACAACATATTTAGTCTGCTGTTCCTGACACCACCAACTGAATGTTTTTTAGAATGTGCAACTTCTCATTATTTGTTTCTGATGCAATGTGAGAGTTGCCTGTGCCTGTAGTTTCCCTTCTAAATGCTCTGTGAGCAAGCACTCTTGTGGTGACTGCATAGTTCTCACTGCTTGGAACAGTCTGACTTCATATTACTGACATCAGGGTTAGATTTATCTGATGGTATTTCCTTAATTGTTTAATTTCTTAAAACAATTAGCAGGATGTTTCTGGAATGATATGCTCAGTATTTTCACTATAAAAATGAGCACCAACATGTGTCTGTCTGCTGCTGTGTTCAAAGTGGTTGGATTTGGTCTTGGGCAGCTCCAGCAACTTGCTGCTTTTGTTGTCTGAGTGGAGTAATTTGGATGCAATCACAGATTTTCTTGCTGATTATTCTCTGCATTCTTATTCTCCTTAGAATAAGCAGGATTATGGGAGGTGCCCTTAAAGATGACTGTAATAATCGCAGTAACAATAAGGTATTATATACCTACAAGCATCCATACACACATGCATGTTCTACATTTACACTTTTTATATCTGATTTTTTTAACAGCTCCACAGTAATTGCCTAGTTGCACTGCCTTTTTAGATATACATTTCTGTCAGATATCTTTCCTGTTGTTACCCTTTTTAGGTGGAGGTGAGGGCTATCAATACTGCTGGTACTGGACCCAGGGTATTTAATCTTGTAGTGACCGGGACCCGTTTTGCCTCATTAATTCATCCAAGGCTCCCTATTACTCTGTAACTTTGCACTTTGGTGTTCAAGTTGTAGATGAAGAAAAAATAATGTGAGGAAGTATATGATAAAAAGCCTGGAGTTTTTGGAACTATAGTGTTTTAGGAAAAGTTAAGGGAACATTTGCCTCCCTTTGCAGATCATGTCAGCCGAGTCACAGGCAAAAGTATCTCATCAAGGATGAAGTGAAGCAGGGTCAGGGTGTTCCTCCATGGGCAAGCGCCAGGAGAAAAAGAAAAGCTGGAGAGGAGAGCCAAGGCAATACCTCTGGGAAAAGGGACTTATGGTTGCTGCAGCTGCTAAGGGAAGGAACATGGAGGGCTGAGATGTGGGAGCCTGCTGGAAAGGAGCAGCTTCCTCTGGGGAACAGACTCCCCTTCCTGCCTCTAGCCAGTACCCACTGTCCCTTGGCAAAGCAGGCAGCAAGGCTGCTGCCACTTTCCTGCCCCTAGCAGTTGGCTGCTTCCCTTGCCTGCACCTAGAGCTGGCTGGAGTGGCTTGTGTGGTCTGTGCAATACTGGTGAAAAAGGGAAAAACAGAACCCCCAGAACTGTATACACATACAGTTACCCAGTAGCATTTGCCAGTGTTTGGCTGCAGGGTAAATTAGGAGGATAGGTAATGAATGCCTTAATTAAAATGCTGGTAATGTTGACTGTACAATTAACATCTTTTTAAAAAGGTAATGTATAAGTGATCAATGTGGATAGTGCCTTATTGATACCTGTCCTTCCAAACAGCAAACAGTAAACAGTTGTGGGAAATGGGGTAATTTGTGAGTTTTTGTTTTAAAAAACAAAGATTTTTATAGTCCTGAGACTGCAAAGCCAGAGCTAAAGCTGATGAATGACATGGAATCAGAAGGCTGTTTAAAGCAACAGGTATTTAACCTGAAAGATAGTGCACTTTACACAACCCTTTCTGCATCTGATCAGCAGAGGAAGGGAGCCAGCCTGTAGCTGTAGCAGGATGCGTTTTCTTTTCCACGAGCTCCTTGCTTAGGCTGGCGTGAGCACGAGGAGCGTGTCTTTTTCTTACCTGCACAAGATGGATAGCTTTCAAAATGCATTAACCTCTTACCAGGCTCCACCTCTTTCACAATCATAATATTTTAGCTTAAAAATCATAACATGTTACAGACAATTCTGCATTCATTTTCTCTAGCCTCTGGCTTTCAAGTCGTCGGGTTATATTCGGGTCAGATTGTCAGCTCTCTCTCAGTAACAGTCTAAAGGCTAAATCCCTTTTAAAAAAGAAAATAAATCTTCAGTTTTCACATAATGACTTGGTATCTGGGCTGAGGCTTCATAGAAAAGATCAAATAGCCTGAGCCTTGTGACAGAACTGTAAAAATGGCAACTCCTCATTATCCCATAGAGTAATGTCTCAGTTATGGCAGTCTTTGAACGTTCCCCAAGAGAGATGACTGAGAATATAGTCCTTGTGACAGGAGCTGGTATCATTTCCATCCTGTGTGTATTAGTGATTGTTACTTGTGCTCCAAACTCTTACATTGTCATAGCTGCTCAATCAAGTGTTCCATGGAGTTAAATTGGATGTTTGTTACATGCAAAGTGGTAAAGAGATGTGCAATACTGTGCATAAGTTAATGGCTCATCAGCACAGACGGGACTAAAAGTGGTTATGCTTGACATTAAACCCCTAGAAAGTTTGAGAAAAGCAGAGGTGGAGGGGCTATACAGATGATTTTTTCTTAAAAAGAGAGCAGGATCCTTATCCCATTCAGACCCAGCCATGAACTCATATCATCCTGCATGCTCTTCACCAACAGCTGCAGCTGTGTTACAGTAGCCCCTGTGCCTGTGCTAATTGGGTAAAAGCATATCCATGTGCTCTTTTAATTCGGAGACCATATACTCCTCCCCACGGCCTCCAGTGTATCCTTGTTCCCTTGAAAGGGATTCAAATATTAAAGCCCATTTAATTTAATTATCACTAAAAGTCTAGGAGGAACCAAAATCTTACAGCCACTTCAAGCTGTTCCAAGATAGGTATGTACAAATTACAAATGTGCAGTCACTTATGGGAAATTCAGAACCTGGCAGAAAGCAGCAATATGAACTGAGGAGAGTGATCATAAAACTTACATGGACTTCTCAACCATGTGTGTAGGGGCTTGCAGTTCCTGGCCTGATGAATGTGGTTTCTTAGTGAGAACCTGTGCAGGAAAAACTTGCAGCCACAAGCTGCAGTGTGTTTGCATGCTAAAAGTATCACTGGCTTTTCCAGGCTTTCACAAATAGGTAGATTGCTACTGGGACAACATTGTGCTTTATCCTGAAAATCGTTAAATCCCCCTAATTTCAGATGAAGTCAAGGGGAAGAGCTTGCTTTCAGCCCTTCTACCAACCATGTGCAAAACAAAATTTTATCCAGAGACAATTTTTTTTTTGCTGGTCATAGTATAGAAAGAGGCACAATTGGGAAAGTTATCCCCATTTATATATAACCACACTGTCCCTCTCCTATGCTGCTCCTAACACAGGAATTTCTGATTTGGGGGAAGTACTACATTAATCATGGGCAGTGGATCAGCCAGTGGACATCTACTCTTTGATTTGAATGGAACTTTAAAAAATACGTGTGTATATATATACACATTTAATAAGGCTGTGACTATTCTACCTTTTCCCCTCTCATTTTTCTAATACAAAAGCTATTCCTTTCATTAAGTTGTGCTGTAGCAAACCAGCACCATAACAAAGAGTAAATCGTTCAGGCTACACTGAGGGGCAGTGCAAAGAAAATAGTACTGGTGGGTAGCTTTTCTTATGGTGGGGATGAAGAAAGCAGTGTATTTCTTCCTTCTATTATTGGGCTGACTTCAAATCAAAGTTCACAGGAAATCTCAATTTGCCATTTAGCATCGTTCTTTCTTTCCCCATTAGAGTATCTATGATGACATCTGGCAGCCACAGCAGCAACAGGCAAGCTCCAATATTCTTTTTTTTTGTTAAAAGTATTTATATGTTTGTTGAGAAGCAACCACCCAAACAAAATACAAACACTGGCTTACTTTCAGTTTTGCACACGTGCTGCATACTTCTTAACATTGTCTTTTTTATCAACAGTTTCAGTTTTCTTCTGATGCATAACCACATTACTCTTTCTTTCTGTATAAAGTTTTCCTGTGAAAGTTTAAAGCCTTATGATTCTGCTGGGAAGGCCCCCGTCTTTGTTTCTAATGGGCTTTGTTGGTTTTTTTTTGATCTGTAACTTCATACCACACAGGAAGAAAGGCCATTACTAGCAGATCAGGGAGGTGCTATACGATGTCTCTTGGAAGAGGATGTAAAAAAAGCATATATCATGTTTTGTGGGGGATTCTGCACCTAGTATTGTGGTTGGAAGAGCTGAATCACTGTTTTTTCACATGGAAATGGGACTGTTTGTTAATGCCTGTTGACAATGTGTATTGATGATGCTTGTCCTCTAGGCTGAACTCTAGCAAATGCTTATAAATTCCAGACTCTAATCAAACATCTTTCAGAAACATTAACGTTTGCTAAATAAACATGCTTGCTTCTTCTCTGTTGCATGTAATGGATGTTTTTAACATTGCCATTCTTTCTACAAAGCATAACAGATGGCCACTGCTTCAAATGAAATAATTGTATTGCCTAACCCTTTTCTTGTGAAAGAAAATGTCTGGGCTTGATTTTTCAGTCTTACTTCTTGATTTCTGTGAAGTGTCTTGCATTCATCACTAATACCTTCTATTAATCACCCTTATGACAAAGATAAGAAGAAAGAATTTGGTTAAAAAATCTATTGTCAGTTTTAAATGAAAGAAGAGCTACTTATCTTGGTATTGCTTTTTGGTTTGGTCACCCTCTTTGCTCATAAAAAGGTAAAATGGAAAGCTCAGTACAAAACTCTGTGAAGAAGCATACAGCTGTTAAGATACAGCTATCAGAGTGATGCTGTAGATCTACAACACTCTCAGAAAAAGATCTTGTGAGTGCTCAGAAGCACCCTTTCTCCTTGATCTACCCATAACCCGTCAACACAATTGCTTAAAGGATTTTGTGTTTATATCCTCTGGGTGTTGTCTTTGGGTGCTCTTGGTGACATGCTCAGCCAGTTGGCTGAGTCTGACTGAGATACTAAACTGCCAGATAAACATATGTGTGTAAGGAGCCACGTGCAGTGGAAACTGGCCTCAAAAATCAGTTGGCTTCAAGCTCCCAAGTCCAGCCTTTGTACAGAGAGAGATGTAGCCTTGAGAACTGCTCAGTGGTGAGTTTAGCCTGCTCTCTAAAATACATGCTCGTCCTGGTGAGAACTTGAGCATGCTATCAAAACAGTTATGCTGGAAGTGTTCAAGAGCATACTGGCAAGACGAAATCTTTCTGCAGCACAACCCCCCCATGTGCATGTGAATGGCAAGAATGAGAACAGAGACTCATCAAATTCAGGATATACTTGATTCCTAAACATTTCAAGAAATTATTTGAAACTATTTGGCCTTTGACACTGATGACATACCATAAATTCTAATAATAGCATGCCTGAATTTTTGTTAGAAAAATAAGCACATCCCTTGGGTAATTTCCACACTCCTAGGTTAAATCACCACAATATTGCATTAATGCCAGGGCTGATGAAATAGAGAAATAGCAAAGCCTCAGCAGAATAAAATTTGTTCTCCTTTGAGGGGTCTTTTTTATGAGATTGAAAAGAAGAATAAGATGTCAGCTAGCCATTTGTCAACACCACTGCTCTTGGACACAGATAGGGGTGACAGGATGCTCTTCTCATCCCACCCTCTTCACAAGTGTTAATATCTTGGACAAGTCTGCTGATGTTCTATGGAATTATTATCACAAATGCAGTTTCATCAACTGTCCCTAAAATAAAGGAAGCATGAATAAGAGGAAAAATTCACTAAGTTAAGATAAAGGGATTCCTGAAAGGAAATTCTATTAATAGATGAGCTTGGAGAGGAAGCTCAGTCTGAAGGTTAAGTTATATTGCTTTTTTTCATTTTTTTGCAAAATGAATAAAATGTATCTCCAAAAAGAGTTCAAGCTTGGATATTAATTCTAGATCTGAATGTTTTCTGAGCATAGAGGTAAGGACTCACCTGTTCACACCCACAAATAGTATGAAACTAATTATTCACAAAGAGGGAAATTGTGGGATTTATGCCAGAATTCTCTAATATTTACTATCCCTATGTCTAGGAAGAAATAAGGAACAGAAACCTGTGAGTGCATACAGGGATAAAAGTTCATCCCTCTATGAGGAAATCTAGTTTTTGCATGAATCTTGGAGGATGTAGAAATTAAAATAATAATATTGTTTCCACAAAGTCATTCTATTTAAAGATAGGTGCCCTGGTATTGAACTCATTTCTCACCTGTGTGGACATGACATTGAAAACTGCATTGTTTGTTTGATACAAAAATTCAGTGTTTGGATTTGCTGGGTACCTCTTCTGAAGGAAATAAAGAAAACCAAACCAAAATGATGTGTTAAATCAGGAAAGACAGAAGGAATACGGAAATGAGCAAGACAGATTGATATCCACATACTTTAAGTGGAACGGTTTTAGTTATTCTGAGGTTTATTTGCTGGTGTTTTTATCCCCTTTATGCTGACTATCAGGATATCCTGTTGCCATAGGCTAATGTGGAATGCACACTGCTTTAATGGTCAGAGTTCAGTGGTTTCAGCATATTTTCTCAAGCAAGAAAGCTGGTCTTTAACAAAAATTCTTTTGTCCAAAGCAGCTAAGCATATGCTGGGAGAAAATGTATCACAAATTTCAAGTATGCAGACTCTTGTGGGCTCTTAAAACTGTAACTACAGAGATTTTACAGCATAGAGACTTGATGATAGTAGTAGTGCTGGGGCATAAACTGTAATATAGTATATTCCTGATATGCAGCTATAGTGTACTTCCTTTGCAATCATTCAAACTAGGAAAAAAAAATTAGAACCTATGCTGTCTTATTTTTGGATACAGAAATCAACTTTATGCACTGGAAAGGTTTAGAACTAAAGTTCATGTCATACATCAGGAAGAAGAGGAATAGGTCTTACAGTGTTACAGATGGCAAGGAGCAATACAGCTGACTGTTGTACATGGTTATTTAAATTTATTTTAATATTGCTGAATTTGGATCCAAAGCTCAGCTGACAAGTCTCCAAAACTACAGAACTACAGCTTTACCCTGCAAATAGAAAGCTTGGGCTGTTCCTACAAGAAACTAGTGTCACAGCTGCCCTGACCTGAGGGGACTCCGTTTTCTAAGCTACTTGACATTAAAACCTGCAAATTCTCCATGGTTACAAGGGCAGGGTGATGGGCAGTGCCCAGTGTAAGAAGGCAAGGCGAGGCAAGGCAGCTGCAGGGCTTTCTTCCCCACTTCTTAGCTGTATATAAGAAAAGCTGGAGGGGGGGGCAGGTGTTTTCCTGAGCAGTGTCTCCTTCTGATCTTCTAGTGGCTTCTTCAGATTTTGTGTATTCATAAGTTTGTTATGCATGAGTTTATTATTCTGTTTTAAATAGACGTGCATGTTTGTGTGGAAGACTTATGGTTCTTTCTTTTCCCACTTCTGTTTCCTCCTTTATCACCCGTCCACTTTTTCATGCGTATTCCTACAATCATCACTTTTTCTGCAATCATCACTGTATTCTGACACAGGCACCCTAATACCGAAACCAGTGACAGAATCATTATGATAGATTATATCTACTTGGTAAACAGAGGGTTAGCAGGGTAAACAGAGGGTTTGGGAACAGATTTCCTTAAAATTGCTAAGCCTTCTGGTGTTTGACTTCATCATCACCTTCAAACTTTGCAAGTCAGATTGGTGTGTGCTGAGGGATGAGGAGGCAACAAAAGACATTCTTACACTTCAGAAAGGAACCCAAAACCAGAGTGAGTATGGATGGGTTATTCTGTGGATAACAAAGTGGCAATTGTAGAGCAAACATGACAATTTTACCTCTGCTAACTACAGCACAAAAATGCTTCTTGCTGAATGCTTATTATTGTGTTTGCAGATTAACTTCATATGTATCACATGTGCTTATTGTTCTTGCAATGTCATTTCAAGCTTTTATGAAGTGATAAGCCACATATTAATAGTTTTAACAGAAGGTGCTCTAGTTGTTAACATGGTAACACCTTGCAAGAACAATATGTTATGTCCATTTTTGGTTCTAGAAATATGCAACATTCTGCACTTCAAAATATGTAAGGTAAGTGCCTAGTTAGTGCTTAGATCTGCTCAATATATTATCCTCCGCAAATACCTACCCTGTTGCTCAGGCCTGCTATAAAAATTTGCTTCCTCAGACTGCAAAATATTAATCAATTTCCCAGGAATCTCTTTGGGTACAAGCTGTGAAAGTGGATCTGGAAGTCATAAGCATATTTGCTCTTGCTTAATCTTTCTTAACACTAGTATACTACACTAACAGGTGTTCAAATATATCCAAGTAATCTGATGCTTGGAATCTTTTTTTTTTTTCTTCTGATCACAATCAGGGGCACATGGATGGAATCCCAGTCGCATTCAGATCAGTAAAAATGGTGTTGTTACCATTGTAAATGAGTTCCATAGTAGCAGGATTCCATCCTATGACTACAACCAATGGCAGTGAAAATGTTCAAAATAAGGTATCAGGTGTGTAACAGTCACAGTGGCCCAAAGAAAGCCAAACCGTGGTGTTTTGATCATCATAATAAAAATGAACAAACTCTGTATTTGTTTACATTCTATGTATCTTAAGAAACAAAGTAAAATTAAAAGCAGCAAGCATGACAGACCTTTAATTTAGTTGTTTAACAGAGGGAACAGACAGGGATAAAAATATCAAATTTGATATCTTTACAGTAATTTCTTTCAACCTGCCCTTGAGTGAGTAGGCAGGGCATGAAAGCATTTGAAAGCATTTGCCCATGAGTAATATCTTATTAAATTGTCATGATTTGATGTGACACATTTTCCTCCCAATTTGCTTACCTGATAATAGACTTCCTAAATATCATCTTCAGGTCCACTGGCAAAAAAGTAACTGGTCTGAAAAAAACATTGGATCAAATGTTGGTGATGGGACAATCTCAGGACTGTGCCTGAATGTGAGACAAAAGGGTTCAGGCCACTAAAAGCTACATGGTCTGTTGCCATGATAATGTTGAGTTCTTTGTGTAGTGTGGGTTTGTTGCCTTGTAAACATGTTTCCGTGACTCATTAAATCCTCTGAAATAAAAGCGCTCACAATTCCGGTATAGTAAAGCAGTCATTTTTCGATTTAATTATAACCATTATAATGAGCTACCTAACTTGTACCCTTTTTTGAAGGAGGAGAATGGTTAGTGACCTCTCCTTTTTCTAAACAGTATCAGAATTCACTTTATTTGAAAGATGGAGCTGAAGTACTTGATGAAATAAGGGTGCACAAGCAAATGCCAGTTGGGTGACTAATATTTTACATAACAAGTAAAAATATGTATCTTGTGAACCTATTTAGTATTCAGCTTAAGAGAATATAGTAACCATAGCAACCCCTTATCACCTGTTTGAGACACTGCAACATCTTAATGAAATGTGCTTCAAATACCCTGCTAATATTTGTAAAATGCTGATGATAATATCTCTCGAAGAGAGCTAATGAAATGTAAACGTGTAAAAATGCTTGAGAGTCATGATTCCCCTGTCTATTATCTGGTTTCTTTTTCTGCTTTATTTATTTATGTATCAGTTTCATTTATCAAAAGTGAAAAATTAATGGGTGTAGAAAGTCACTGGAGCGAGCAGGGTGGTGAATACACGTTACTCTTCACCTACAGAATGCCTATAACTGCCCTCAGTTAAGTACTCTGAAGGCTTTAGTGGTTTCTCAAAGGGTTGAACATGGGAACTCAGAGGAAGCCCCCAAAATAATGAGGTAAGTGCAGATCCCTCCCTTGAAGCAGTTACCAATTTACAAAGGCAGTTGTGCATGTGCTTTATTTGCAGGATTCTGAGTCACATACAGCAGTAGCAATAATGATGTTTCTGTCTGTATTGACAGCTTCTGACATTTTAGACTTTGCATTTTGGGCGCTTTCCCTTCCTTTTCAGCTTCAAAGCTGCAGGTGGTCAGAGCTTTACGCTTCTGAAGTCTAAAATGTGGATATGGCAAGTGAATTTTTCTGTGCCCCACAGCCTTAAAGCAAAGGATGCCGGGATAGCCCACAGAGCTCCCCTGCTGAAATGTCATCATCTTTTCCTGAAAGACTCTGTGCTTTGTCCTTTTTGTGTGGTGGACTTGATTTTCCCAGTCTATAAACTACTTGGAGAGGCAGGTGGTTATTAGTTATCTGAAGATCCCAGTGAATTCAGAGTTCCTTTGATAAAAGTTACATGGAAACTGTGTTTAAATCATAAAAGTCTTTCACTTTGAATCTTCAACGTGATTCTTCTTTCTCTCTCTTTTTAGTGCGAAGTGCACTATACCGTGTAGATATGCTTCCACTCCCGAGTATGCATGTAGAAGGAGAATAGCAAAGTCAACGACTACCATGTGATCTGGTAATCAGGCAACATGGCTGCACAACTCAACACACACTTCGTGTGTGCTGAGTGATCTTCATGTCTAATTTTGGTCTACAGTACCGTGCAGTACGAAGATCTTCATTGTTAACTGCAGGTGGTAGATGGAAATATGAGAGCACTGAAAATGTAGGTGGCTGGAGCTGGCAGGATTATTAGGACATCACTCCCCCTTTGACACGATGGACTTTCTTGGTGCCCAAGGGGCATGAAAAAAAAAGCGCTTATGAAATGGGAGTTGGGAGTTTCATACTGTATAATAGCAAAGTAAGATCTAAGGAAGATGTTGGATCAAGAGGGAGAAAATGAACATATGTGACAAAGTGCGGCCCTAGGGATCAAAATCTATATGAAATAGCTTAGAAGGTATGCATTAACCTTCTCTGTTGGAGTAATGTGCAGTAGCAGCTACTTCTGTTTGGTTTTATTTTTCCTGCTACTGGTGCAAAATAACGATGTTACAGAATATGTTGCAGGCAGGGGTTAGAATGGTTGACTCTCCCTGTAAATAAACATGTGTACTCATGGAACAGGACACACTGGGCAATATCTGCAAATTTCAGCATTGAAGTGACAAACACAGACTAGTATTAAGCTATGGAAATAAGGCATGCAAAAATTAAAGCCTAGCATTGAGCATTTTAGTTCTGGGCTAAGCCTCACATTCTACAAGTTTTGCTCAGATAATATTTTCTGAGTTGCTTCATTAGATTTTCTAAGTATCTTCATGAAAAAGCTTAACACCAACTATGAAAATACAGTTTTCATGGACCAGGCTGTTGGTTTTGTTAGTTGTTTGGGGCTTTTGGGGTTTTTTTTTGTGGTTTTTTTTTTTTAGTGGTTTTTATGAGGCTAGCTTATAAAATAAGAATCAAAGGATGGGATTATAAAACTGTTTTGCCTGGAACCTGGAGAAGTACATTATCTTTGCACTCTTTGTCTTTTATTGCCAGTGCCATTTAACAGGGAGGCCTGAAGAGGGGACACATCTGGAAATGTGAGCTAAATAAAGCAAAAATTCTTTTGGAAACTGGTAAACCTACACTATGTATGCCTGTAATTAAAAGGAATGAGGTCCAGTGGCTCATAAAAGTACCATCTGAAAACGGTTTAAAGGTTAAAAAAGGGCTACTTGGCATAGGTAGAAGAGTGAGACCTGACCAGGCCAGAGAAGTCCTCCCAGGGCAGTCCTCCCAATGGGCCAATTTATAAGTATACCATTTCAACTCTTCCTTAGCTGGTGTAGACATAAATAATTTTAAGTAATGCTTCCGGTGAGAAAAAGCATTAATGTGATAGGGAAGACTCTCTGGAACTGCCTCTTTTTTTACTGCTGTGACTAATGCTTTGTGGTATCTGAGCACATCCTTGAATTAGTTAATTTAAAATCCTCTGGTAAGAAGGTTCTTTTGATTTTCCTCTAAATTCTTTGCCTGTTTTTCTCATTTGAAATTAGAAGAATGTGATTTTCTCCTTTTTTCGTGTAAAACTTCCCACATAAATATCTTACATAGTCAGCACCAAGGGCTTCTTGCTGAAGCAGTGGGAAGGGATAGTAATTCAACATTTCATAAGTAATCTGACCTTGATGGTAACCCCAGTGAACTCCAAAAGCTTATGAGTCAAATTAGGAGTTACATACGTTAGCAAATTCTCAGTTGTATAAAGAGGTTTTCCTGGACAGAGTCGAAAGACTTCAGGTTTGGCTTTAGGCTTTCTGTTGTCATTCCCCAGCCCCTCCAGACATCATTTCACCATGAACATTGCAATCCTGGTAGGATCGGCTAGGGTATCCTAGCCTATTGATATCCTGCTTAGGGAAATATTTTACTAAGTTGTAAGGAAGACAACCTGAAGACTTCTTTCTTTTTCATGGAAAAAGTCCAAGTATATGCATATATTTTTACATTAAGAATATATTTCTCTTACACATTCAAATGCATGCACACACACACACAATTTTCTAGAAGAAATTTCTGTAGCCTGCTGCTTGTGTTACCTGATTAACACTTGACTTTTCCACTCTGGCTACTTATATATAGCCCAGAAACTTGTAATCACATCTACAAAGATCAGTCTTTTTGTGTCTTCCATTCCTGCTTACGGAAGAGCCTCTGCTGCCCTGATTACAATAATGTTTAAAAATGGTTTAGTATTTATAGATTCTCTCCTTTATTATCCGCAGGAAAGTAGAGGCAGCTTCACTACAGTTCAAGAATTAAAATGGAGGAGATGAAATGCCTTGCCCATAGACACACAAGTAGTTTACAGGTTGTAGTTTGTATTTTATCAATTATGTATACTGTTTAAGATACAATCCTGAGTCACTTTACTTCACAATGTTTCCATGTGACCCTATAGCTGACAGACATCTCCTGTCCCAAGAGGTTGCCTGTTTCACAGTAGCCTTATTTCCATATGCAGGCAGCTGGCATGGGTAGCTGGGGCACTCAAGAGAAGAGATAAACGAGAGTTCCCTACCAGAATACTTCTGGAGAGGTTCAACTTTGAAAAGCAATTTTCTCACGAAAATAGGTTTCACGAGAAAATGCAGATTGTTAACGATTTTTTTTCTGCCTAGAAAAATGAAACAAAAGGTTTTAGTCTGGATTGAACTTTTAGACAGCTTTGGCTCTGTTGATCTGAACTGAAACTTCTGATTTCAAATCAATGAAATATTGATTAGTTGCCCCTCAAATGGCAGTTTGCTTCATGGGATTGGTAGAGAGATGCCTGAGCTCCTTTTTCACCTCAGTGCAACCAAAGCTGTGTAGTGACATTCCAGGGAAATACAGTGGAACTTTGAAATACCAAATGTTTTCTGAGAACAAGAAATGTGGAGAACGAAAAATGGTGCAAAAATATTCCAGTTTTCCACATTAATGCCTTGCCTCAGCCGAGAAGTTAAAAGGCATTATAATGGCAGCATTTCTTCTGCCTTAGAAAGGTTTGCAACACAGAGTAGCTCTCTTCGTAATTCTTTCTGGACATGGCATAGTCCTGACAGTACTTACAGTTTCTCACTTCTAATACAGGCTTCTGCATGGCGTATGATATATCTAACCTGCTGTATGCAAGGGTTTGCACTGTTTGACAGTACGAGCTAACATGCAGATAATGGGAGCTTGAACCTGCTTGCTTCAGGTTACTATTTAGCAGTTTGTTTTAACTTGTTTCAGTAAAATTGTGGCCGTATGACTCTTCACTGAATCTGTGTGATCATATGTTTGGATATAACTCCTGGCATAGCAGAGCAGTATTGATTTTGACAGCTACAGCTTGATGTTTGGCTGTAAAAGGTATATATTATACAACTTTTGCTCTTTGCCTGAATCTTTCTTTGCTTAGCTTGAGTCAGCATATCACTGATTTTTTGCAATCAGTTGCTAAATACCAGTTGATACAAAATGCAATTAAATTAAGTTACTCTTTTTCTATGCTGGTAAGGGTTACAGAAATGTAAGGCAATTCTTGTCTTATTACTTCGTCATTCTTGTTTTCGTGGAGGATTCTTAGGACTGGAGTATTAAGAAAAAAAATGTGCCATTTAAATATTTGCTATTACTTTTAAGAGCAATGGGGTATATGAAATATCAACTAATTTTAAAAACCCTAGGAAATAAAACAGAGAAACAATGGCAAACTAACTACGATTTACATTTAATTCTGCACTTACATATACTAGAGAACAGATGTTTTAAAAACTCTGAACCCTTATAGCATCCTTTCAGTCTTTTTAACTTACTATACTTCCATATAATTTTGAATTAGACTGTCAGAGTCCTGTTGTCACTAATTTATTACACATGAATGTGCATGAACTCGTTCTGCCTAGCAGATCAAGTTTCTGCCTCATAGCAAATGTGATAAAATGAAATCTAGCAGATATTTTTCTTCTCATTAAAATACATTAATCAAAAAGTCCAGTCAGTGTTGTGATTAAGACAAATGCAGATGGATCTTTTTTTTTAACCACCTTTCTGTCTGCCTGAGCTGTGGATTACTTAAACTGCATCAGTGATGGAGGAAGAGGTTGTCCTGGAGACATCTTCCCTTCTTTCTTGCCTGTAGCTGGTGCAGCCCCAAGTGAGATCAGAACAGTTTGAAAGATGCTGTAAATAACCAGGTGAGGGCAAATGATCATCTAAGGACCACTCCACCAAGAGGACTGCAGGATGCTCTGATCTCTGATCTTTCTAATTTTTACTAGGTTTAGTGATACCCTGCCAAAAGGCTGAGTCATCTTCCTTGAAAGGCAATGAATTTCCCAACGGTCTGCCTTCAGGACTTCTTTGTGCAGTGGCTTTCAGTGCATCCTTGTAAATTTAAGGATGTCTGACATTGCTGGTCTTATTTTTAAACTTCTGCTGGAAAAAGTGTGTGCATTTAGATACCCATGAGTCAGACACTCTGCCAGGGTAATTAGTTTATCTTCATTGTACTCACTGCAGAGATGTTGATAAAAGCAGTTAAGTACAACTTTGTGAGATCCAATTCTGCACATTCTTATACTTGCAAATATTAACTATATATTTTAAAATCATTGTGTGACATTTTCACATCTTGAGAACATGTTTTCATGTTAACACTATTTCAGATTATTTTTCATTTTTTATACTGTCTTCTCAAAAATTTGTCTTCATCTTGCAACCTTATATTTTGTGCCAATTGTCCTAGAGATTATTTTTACATTCCTGTGTTGTCTTGAAATACATACATACTTGTGCAAACTGGGGTTATTAAATAGTATTTTCTGTTCTGGACATCCTGCTCTTCCTGCAAGTGCCAATTTGAAACCGCCAAGGGAGGGACTATAAAAAACATTAGAAATTAATTTCCACACCAATAGTGTGGGTGTGAATCTTACCTTTTCCTCTCAAAGTGCAACAGTTTAGCTCCTTACTTAACTAAAAACCAAAAACAAAACCAACCCCCTCACCCCAACATGTCTCTATCAGTTATCGATATTGCAAATTAAAGGTAATATATTTGTGATTGACTTCATACCTGAAGATGTTGATTTTCAATCTAGGTTTGTTTCTTTCTAACCTATGTGCTGGGTTGTATTTTCCCCTCCTGCAACTCTTTCACTCCTGCCATATAATCAGATCCTGGGGTCTGGTTTGTCTCTATTTGGCACAGCTCTGTAAAGAGACAGAGTGGTGGTTCTATCTTTAGCATACATTGAATTCTGTGGGCCCAGAAGGCTTTCCATGGCAGCTGGAATTCAGCTAATGAGAGAATGTCCTTTTCTCTACTTCCCGTTCTGCACTCCCTCTGTAACTGGTAAAGACCTAGCTTGGTCTGGACTACATAAAATTGTATTACACCAAAAGAACTCCAGCATACGAATAATTCCACATTAGGTTGCTTCTCATTTGGCCCACCAGTTCAAAACAGTTCCTATGTTCCTTATTTATTGGAAATAAGCTAATTAAGGAAGGTTTAGTTAACAGATTAGAAGAAGCAGAAGTTTAAAATTTTGGAACAGTGCTACATTTTTGTTATCAAGATTGTTGCTCTTTCCTTCACACAACTTCAAATCTTCAAACTTGTCTGCTGCATTGATGAACACCGAACTAAGCCTCATCCCACTAAACTCGGCTGAACTTTTCCAGAATGAGGTGACATGCTGACAAAGAACATACGACACCAAATTTACTGCATTTTACTAAAAATATGTGATATTTGTATATAATGTGTAATTTGTAACTGGTATTACATGGTGGTGGGTTTTGCTGCATGTTCATAGGAACTGTCAAAGCTTTTCGGCTATTTAAGCCAGCTCAGGACACAGGCTAAATTTATCTCTTTATCTCAAGTAGCACTATGAGGCAGGATTGTGAGTTAGCACCCAACACCCTGAGCACTTACAAGTACCTGATAACTACTTTTGCCAGCTCAGGAGAAGAACAGCATGGACTAAACTAAAGTTCCTGCTGGTCAGTGCTGCTTGTAATGGAAGCCCAGCTAAAGGTATCCAGCCTTGCCTCTGCTTTAGTGAATGGGACAATATGGTGCTGGAGAAGTGAAGATAGATAAGAGAGCCTGTGTGTCTGCCCTTTGTGCCTGGGGGGTGCTTAATGTGTGGCAGATGCCTGCAGTGAGCAGCAAGGTCAGAGCTACTCTGGTACTTCTGTGTGTGCTGAAGTCACTCATAACTCTGAGGGCAGGTTAAACTGAGGTTTGATAAGGACGATCTGACCATTGTTAGCTGATAACTGGAGTTAACAGAATAGGTAAATCCAGTTAAGTAAAGGTAAACTCCAGTTAAGTTAAGGTAAAGCTGCCAAAGTTTGGTGTACTTGTGGCCGTTTATCTTTTAACTTGAATTAATTCTGTAAGAATCCTCTAAAACTATCAAGCTCTGAGACATGACTTTGGTCTCGTTTATAAAGATCTCTGCTCCCAGTGATGCTTGAATTTATATTTGACAATACCTCCTCTGACTGCCCTTACCTCTGTAGGTTTCCACTGGGCAGACTGTAAAAGGTTCCTTCTTCAGGGACAGAATCTTCTTTAATTTTCCTAAAGACCGTATGACTTTCTCATGCACACACATACACACAGATTATAGATGTGAAACTGGATATTCAGAGGAAGGTGTAAAAATCCAGTACCTGACTTTTCCTGCATCCCAAATAACAATTCCACTTTCTTACGTCTAGTTGTACCATTGTGTCTTTGGACTCTTACTACCTTTAAAACCAGTTCAATCCGCTCTCTTCCTCTCATACCACTCAGAAGACCTGAAGAAATTGACTGCAGAACCCAGTCTTCTGAATCCACCACATGTGATAATCCTCCTACTGTCTGGGTTGAGCACAGTGTGTATTCCTCAAAGGTGGAAAGTGAATGGCAGAATTAGAATGGAGGCTGTCTGTGACACTCAGTTATTACAGTAAAAAGGTAGTCTGCACCCCACCCTGAACACTTGTCATTGATGATTTTTTTTTTGCTACCACTAAAAATGAGTTTTCATCCTATAGAACTAACTTATTTTTTGATGGCACATTTTACTGAGTTTTCAGAAAAAGTGCAATTCCCATTCCATTCTGTAAAGAGTCCATGCTGTATATGAAAAGATGTGTATTTCCAGAAAAGTTTATTTATCATAGAATCATAGAGTGGTTTGGACGCGACCTTAAAGATCACTTAGTTACAACCCCCGCCTTGCCACAGCTTCCACTAGACCAGGTTGCTCTAGGCCCTGTCTAACCTGGCTTTACATTTTATTTTTTTATATATTTGTAATATTTATATTATCGTTATAACATTGCAGTTCTTACTAAGTCTTGCTATGTTTCCACATGAAATTCTCAAACTGTCCTCAGAATCCCCTCGTAAAGCCCTGAACCCAAATATAAGGTTTTGGGATTAATTCTCTATAATCCTTACTAATTTTGTAAATTTTGCATTTTTTGTTAAATCACCTCCACCAGGGAATTTTATCCCTAAGGCTCAAGAAACTTTAGAAAAACATTTTTCTACTTCCTTTGAATACTTCCTGGAAAGGATTCTACTGTGCTTAACCACAGTAAAAGGCCTTTGCATATCACATAGGAATCCCCAGTGACATGTGTCTACTGAGCTATGTTTGGGGAATAAGGAGGACAAATATTCCTGTTAAGTGCTCTTAATGCACCTCGCTCTATGAGTTGCAGCTGCTTTGAGCTGTTATGCAAGTGTGCAGGACTAGACTGTCACTGGAGGGATCACTAAGTTGTCTCCATATTGGCTAGTGTGAATGGCCAGTCATACCCTCATGCAGTGTGCTGTGTGGAGCCCTAGAGATACTTGGTTTGTGCTGTATGTTAAAACATACAACTGGATCCTTCCACCTGAAAAAATAGATCAGTCAAGAGTACAGTCAGTCCTGGATTAAGTGCAATAGTGTTTTAAATCAAGTTTTCCTTCCATCCATGCCTTGCCTCTGAGCTAGACAGTGCCAGTATTACACAAACTCCTTTCTTGGTTGCACTTGTGAGAAAAAAATAAATATTGCCTTTAAATGGGAAACCAAATGAATATATTTTTCAGATCTTTTCTTCCTTTCTGTGTGACATAGCCAGTGTTGAAGCTTATCATAAGTTAAAAGAAAATATATTTTAGGAAGCTTTTAATTAAAATCTTGGCAGCACATCATTGTAACATTTTTTTCTGCAGCTTAATTCAATAAGATTTCTTGTACTGATAGGAATTTTTATGGATAGTGACTACTTTTCACGTTGGTAGATAAAGCCCTTGCAGAAGCAAAGCCACGATATCAAGGCTGGTTTTCAGACATCAGATTTGCTTGATTGTTCCTAAGATCAAAAGGCAGATTTCCATTTAGAGTGGAACAGAGAGACTACAAGCTTCTGAACTGATATTAAGTTAGAGGCAAAGACTCTGGAGGTATGAATTTGCAGGTTTGTATTTCTCCACACTTTTGTTTTAACTCAAGAAAGGTGTAACTCAGTGATGACACTTCAGCTCTAGGATTTTTCTTTTTGCCTGTTTATTTTCATGAAAGCCACCGAGAGGCAGCAAATAGAAGCTGATCTCATTGGTAAAATCTAAACAAAAAAATAAAGACTCTATTGCTATTTTTTCTTTAAAGTTGCACTTGGGGTCCAGTGTTATCTTGCACAAGGAACTAAGCTTCAGAATGAGGAAACTGCTCTCCCTAAAGAAGAGAAAGCAGACACCAGACTAATGCTAAGGATGACTGAACTATTTACCACCAAGACAAAAAAAGCTTTGCAACAAACCATTTCCAAAGCCTGTGGATTCACACATGCACTCTGTTCCTTCCGGCAGACAGGCACTTGCTCTTGATGTAAATGGCAGACTGTATTTTACTACTTCCTGCTCTTGTCATTATGTAATTTACTTTTTAATCTGACATGAGGAAATCGGTGCTTCTGGAGCTCATGTGGCTCTGACTCGCAGGAGATGTTGCCACTTCACCGGGAGGCTGTGAAGGGTTTCTGCGTCACACTGATGTTTCGGTAGTTTCAACCGGACATTTACATTTTCTTGCCGAAGTCCTGGGAGCCTGTTAAGCTTTAAGCAGACCCAGAGCAGTTAGATGAGAATGGGAATAATCTCTTACACCGCAAATTGACTTCCCTCTTTGTAGCCCTAGACACTGTTTCCAGCTGCTTTCAGTCTTTTAAATCCTTGAAAGCTTTCCTAATCCTCATGTAGGCAGCCTTTATGTGCTCTGCCTCCCTCCCCTTCCTCCTGATTGGCGAGGCTGTTTCATGGCCCAATTCAGCCAACTACTACATCCCTGGGCTGTGGTTTGAAATAAGAGCCAGGCGGACAGTTGCCTCCCCGCTCCTGACTTTTAATAGGCTAGAGAAAGAAGGCTGGGAAACTTGACATTGTCTTAAGACTTTCCCCCCCCTCCAGCAAAAGATAAAAAGGTGTGTGTGTGGAAATAATAGGGAGGGAAGAGAAAGAGGGAGGGAAACTCTCTTACAGTGGGGAACTTGATGGATTTCTGCCCTGCCGACAGCAGCGTGGTGTGAGCAGCCCCATACCGGCTGGATGGATGATGGGAATCTCACCATGAGGCAGGTAAGGAGCTGCAGCCTCGTAGACCCCCGGGTAGTACCATTTGGAGGGTTTTGCCTAATTCTTCTGGTCGGCAGCAATGCCATGCAGGTCATTGTGTGGTTCTGGGCTTGTACGGGGCATGAGAGTGGTTTGTGAGGGCTGTAAGTCAATTCCAGTTTGCCATGCTTTAAACGCATTGTGTAGTCTGTCTTGCAGCCCTGTTTGTGACATGAGAAAGGAAAGAACTTGCTGTGTTATAAGCGTAAATATGCCAATAATTCAGCCCAGGGGTAATTTATTAAACAGCTCTGCATGAGTTCCCTGCCTGTCAGGGCTTTAATCTTCTGATTCTTTTAAAATGTAGTAGTTTCAAGCTGTCTTACAGCTTCACAAAAGTACTCTAAAATGGGGTTTCTAGGAATTTTTTTTTTCCCTAAGATTATTCAAATGAGGTTTTTTTTTGTTTCTTCGACATTTTTTATTTATTTTAAGACTTCTATTCACCTGAGGAGACAAAAGGAGCATTTATTCTTCTTACTCTCCCAGTTAAAAGGCACAGTGGCAAAATGATTTTGATTCTCACTGTGCATAGTTTTACAACAACAATGCATGGTTAGAAGAGCCTTGTGGGAGCAAGGAAAACTGGCTGGGCTGTATCTTAAGACTGAATCAGAGATCTGTCCCAGTTCAAAAAGCCTTGCCAGTCCACTTCCGAAACTTGCACTTCATATGTTATTTTCTAGGTAGGCAGTGGGTAAATATGAGGAAATGAGAGAAGTTTTCTAGGTTTTTTCTGTGTGGGTGTTATTCATTCAGCTCTCAGTGGGACTTTTATAGTGCATATCCAGGGAAAGCATGTGTGAGGATCTTGCACCTGTAGTGCAAATGGACCATTTGCTTTCTGTTTGCTCTCTGAAACCATGGTGGGAAAACTCAGTTTCCTTACATCAGTTTTCTATAAGTTGCAGGAGGTGGGGAAGAGTGAAGAAAGAGAGAATACAGGTGACGGGAGCAGGAAAGGTATTTCTTTTTCCACCAGCCAAAAAAAACAAACCACTTTTATAGCTCTTCAAAGACAGAGGGCAATTCTTGTCCTTGTGAAGCAAAATGAAGGGCATTTTATATACTCAGGTTGCTCAGTTGGATGCATGTAGTCATCAGAAACCATTATCCCCACAAGAGGGTACTTTAGCACAGGGGGTTGCCAATGAGGAATGAGAAAGAAGCAGGAATGTTTCAGGATGGCAGTAATAAAAAGTAAAAGGCTCTGTGAAACCTGCACTTTACTCTCCTGAAATATTTCTGCCTAAAGAATAAGGCTTCACGGGTAATGAAGATTATTGGGTTGAAAGAGGAGGGCAAGTAAGTCAGAATAGAGAAAAGGGAAAAATGCTAATACACACACGCACCCTCCCTCCCCCTCCAAGAGAAGGGGGAGAGACATTCCAGCCTAAAAAAACGTGCAGGCACAGGCGGGCTTATTCCTGCAGGGCCTGTCCCGCCCTTGTAGGTGCGTGCCTCCCCTCCTTCCCCCGCCGGAGCCTAGCGAAGGGTCCGGGCCTCCCTGCATTCCCCCCACCTCTCGCCCCCTGCCCGAGGGATTTTGGGAGGGAGGGAAGCAGCAGCTGAAGCGCTGCTAGAGCTTGTTTAAACACCTGCCCCCGTGAGCGCGGTTTCTCTCCCCCGTGCCAAGTGAACAATGTAGAAGTATTTCTCCTGTTTTGGTGCTTGTGTTGTGCACAAATATTTGCCGTTTGGCAGGGAAAGTCCATGTGCGCTGCTAGGGCCCCGGAGACAAAACCCAGGGAGGTGGAAGTCAAGGCAGAGGTGCGTTAGCTCCTGGCAGCAGACTTCATATTTTAGTGGGACCAGGAGGTGGTGATGAGCTATGAGCTAACTGTACGAAATGTTTAAGAAATCCATTACGGCAGACACTTCGGAACAGGAAAGTCATGCGCAGCTGGGGCACTTGCTCCTGCTTCTAGTTTGAAATCGTTGTGGGAAAGAGGAACGTGCAGGAGGTGACTTCTCTGTTGGCCTTTTTATGGTCCCCCTATCCAAAGCAAGAGAGAGCTTTTTTAACCTGCTGTTCCACCTTGCAGTCCTCCCTCCCTGTCCTGTTGCTTTCCTGCTCTTCCCCAGTGCTCCCTTCCTCATCCTTAGACCAGCTGGGTCTAAGGCAGGGAGGGCGTGGGTTAACTCCTTCCTCTTCCCAGTCTCTGAGAGCAAATGCTCCCACTTTGAGAAGCTCTTGGTAGTAGCTATATCTTAATTCGGGGTTGCAGAGTTAACCATTGTGCAGGTAGTGTGTTGTGGGTGTTGGAATGAAACCATGTATTATGGTGATGACAGCCCACAGGTGCTGGACAATAGCATGTAGCAAGACAAATGCATTGATTCCCCCAAAGAAGTCCCAAGAAATACTGTAGAAATGTAATATGCAGCCTGTGGAGTTGATAAGATTCAACCTACTTTACTACTATGCCAGGCAAATACTCTCTAGTAGGTAACACAAGTTGTAAATGTTGTGCTGAGATTTGTAAATGAGACTGTGTAAAGAAGCAGTCATTTTTAGGTGACAGTTGAAAACCTCAGAAACAGGTGTCTCCTTGCAGTCTGATAGAATGACCTCACATATACGTGCCAGTAACCAAAATGGGAAAATTTCGATCCTGCTTCTGTGCATGTGACATCTGGGAAAGTACACTGGTCACAGTTTACCTGTAAAAGTTTAAGCATCCACAGGAAATATACCCATTTGGGTGTGCTAGCAAGGTGTAAGCCTAGTGTTAGGAAGTAGAAGTACAATTTTTTTAAAGGTATCTAACATGGTTGCAAAAGAAAAAAGCCCAAATAACCTCTTAAGAAGAAACACATTGCAGGTAATACATTTTCTGCTTTGCAGAGTATTTGCCTCAGTTTATTACTTAAAAAGCAATTGCTAAGTAAGGAAGCTTGCAAGTGATGGGAATTCCTAAGAATATGCTTGGTCTTCATGTGGTAAAGAGGTGATTTTGTGTGGCTGGACACAGTTAAGTAGCTGGATTCCCCGAGTTTGCTGCAAAACTAGAGAGGGCACTGTGGTCTCTGTTTTAACTTCCCTAAGCCTACTTCACAGAAAATCAAAAGTTTGATTAATTATAATACTTCATTTTCACTCACTGTTACCCACAACATATCCCTGAAGTGCAGTTTACGGAAGCATCACTGACAACAAATGCAGCTCCGTATTTTGGCCTCTTTCTATTGAAGTCCCGCTGACTTTGATCGAGGTAGACTTGAACTCTTTGTCACATAAAGAGATTCAACAGAATGACTGTTAACTTGACAGGCCACCTAAAAATGAAAAACTGTAGTTTTAAGGCGCATTTTAAGTCAATACAATTACTTATCATGACTGTAGTCGTATAACTTCTAGTGTGCGTGTAATTCACCAAGTGAAAAAATGCTGCTTGCAATTTCAGTGCAAAACACATGCAAAATTCAAAAATCTTCCCTTTTCCTTACAGCTGTTGAAGTTCTTAGCATGTGTTTCTTATTTCCTATTTTCTTTTGCATACCTTTTAAAACCCTTAATGCGTTCCTCAGTAGAAAAGCTGTATTCTTACCCTGGAGTGCTGTAATCCTTAGCCTTGCTTTCAGAAATTCTCTTCTAAAGTTCATCCTGGGATGTTTTGTTGTTTGTTTGGTCTGTAAAGGAAGAATGAGCATCTCAGAGAATGCTTCTTTTTTGTGTGTATACCGTGCCAAATAAAGAAAACAAGTGTGCAGAGTCCGGAGGCTGGGAGTGTATCAGTTAATTAGTGGCTGGACATTGCTCTGTAGGAAGCCTGGTGAGGATTTTTGTGTGTGTGTGGATGTGTGTTGTCTGCTGCCTTTGATCACTTGTGTGGTAAATAGACATGCAGGGTAGCTATAGCAACATGTGCTGTAGGTTGGTGGGAACAGAGGGGATGGGTTCCCCGGACAAAGGGTAGTTTGTTAGAGTGGTTGGTTCTGATTAGAAAAAGGTGGCACCAATCAGGGCATTTAAAAACATCAGTTTTGCAAAATGCAAATAGATGTTACCGGTTTCAAAGTAATGTTTGTTTCTGTAGCTCTGAAAGAGCAGATTGTATGGAAGATTGGGGAGGAAGGGGGAGGGATAATAAAAAGCAGAAACAAAACCCTGTAACACTTTTGCATGTAAAAAAATTCATGCTGGATGTGCTTTTTCTGGTGTTGCTGCACCCTCTATACGTTTTACAAGAAAACATTTGTAGGATACAAATTACCACAGATGATGCTACAGATAGTAGTGTTTTTAAAAGATGGCTTTAGAGATGCAATGATGATAACTAGATGTTCCGTATGTTACCTGATGATCCATTAGGTTTCTCCAATTTCTAAACGTCCTGTGTACGATCTGTGATTAAAAGATACTGTACCTATTTCAGCAGTCTGCCTGTAGAGGTCAGACTTGAAATTCCCTAAATCTTCCCATGATAGAATTTCAACACAAAGCTATAAAAATACAAAACCAGGCATAGCCACTTTCGTCATTAACTTTATGTGGAATACTCTTAAAATAACGTTGGTTTGTCAGTGTCGGGTTATTAAGTAACACCGCACTCCGCATTGATGGCAGCCTGAATTGCATCGAAATTCAGCTTCATCTCACGTCTTGAACAGAGCCCAACCTAAAGCTTTTATTAGTGTCTGAATTATTTAGATGTGTATCTTCCTCTCTCTGATCCCCACCAGGCCTCCTACTTTTGATGTGATCAGTCTCTGGCTCTTTCCCTCCCGCCTGCCCGGCACTCTGCTGTGCTGGCTGCCGGCTTCCCACCCCTGCCTGATCCCAGGACTTCCCCACTGGGGAGGGACAGGGAGGCAGCTGGCGGCATGGAGGGCTTCAACAGCTTCTGAGCTCTGCAAAAAGTTGTCAGACCTTAGAGTCCCACCACTGAGTAGCACCAGAGGTAAGGGGTCTGCTGGAGCCTGGGGTTGAGGAAAATGAACTGCTGGGAAAGAGGTGCTGGTGGTGGTGAATGCTCAGGGGGTATGCTGAAGCTCAACAAATGCTTCAGCATTTGGAGAAACCATTTGATTTGGCTGTGGGTGAAGACTGAGCTGAAAGGAGCAGACCTGTATTCACATACAACTGCGTGAATATCCTTTTGAATGCGTGCCGGAGTTTGTTTGAACTGAATTTCAGACTTCTCAGGATACTCCATTCCTCAGGCAGTTCTTGGGTTCACAGTCTTTTATTACAGACATGCAGCTTAGAGCTCATAATGCTTTAGCAAGCTGTAAGGAATTACTGTATATCCCTGAGATCCCTGGCTTGCAGTGCAGAATCCACCCTGTATGGGGGGCGATGGGAAAGGCACTGAAGGGCAGGAAGCTGATTTTGATCTCTTTCCTAAACAATAAAAATAGCTCTTAATTCTTTAAAATTATTTCCTATTTGTTGTCATGTCATGGTTGTTTATCATTATTATTTATATCTTCCCAGAGGGATGTGGGAGGGCAAAAAAGCTGGCAAATAGGCGATGTTTGTTTGACTCTGAAGTATGATAAAACTTTTTTGATTGCATAAGTGTTGAGATAGCTGGAAGCAAGAAAGATTTTAGGATAGTAAAACAAACAAAAGAGAGTCCAGGCTTTTATTCCTGGCTTAGTGGGACAGTAAATGAGGAGATCCACAGAGCTGCTAGGATTTTTTCATTGTAGTATGATAAACTGTAATGAAAATGTTTATGGAGGGATATTTCATGTGCCCAGAAAGGAGCTTGTGACATGCCACGGCAGTCGCTCCACATTTTGGGGTGGGGAGGCTGACATATTTCTCATGCCTCTGGAGGCACCAACAGCTTCCCATCACACTGAACCCCACCTGCCTTGTGCTGCTCATGCACCTGCAGGCCTGTGGCATCACCCACCACCCCCCTTTGGCACCCCTGCTCCCAGAGCAGGTGCCCATGACTAATGGTATTAACTTGGCTCTTTGGGTCTGCAAGTATTTAATTACTGAACAGCTACAGCAGGAGCTCTGAGAGACCCCACCAGAGTGGTAGGTTGGACTCATTTGTGATACTGGTGAGCTGATGCACTACTTAGGTGAAGAGAGACTTTGCTCAGATGAGGTCCCCCCCCCACCTCCTCAGCCCCACCAAACCATCTCTGGGATCTGCTTTTTTTTTTCCTTTTTTTCTTTTTTCTTAATTAGGATCTTAGCTGAGAGTGTTTTCTTCTGAAAAATGCTGAGAAATCAGTATTTTATGGCAAAATGTTTCTCAGAAAAATTCTCTTTTTTGTAGTTGTCTTGTATGGAAACATGATCCCTCTCTTATTTTTGTCATTTTAAAAATTTGGTTTGTTTTGTATTTTCATTAATG
>JANHGB010040520.1:12982-27584 GCA_026283785.1 Coracopsis vasa | reverse complement strand
GAAGGGGGGGTCCCCCTGGTCCCGCCTGCCCCGCCGCCCCTCCCGGGGGTGCCGCCCTCCGGCCCGCCCGCCCGGAGCCGCGGGGAGGCGAAGCCGGTCCCATTCCCTGTCCCTCAGCAGCAAGGTGGGGCCGGAGCAGCGCTGTCCCCCCGGGGTAGCCCCCGAGCCCTGTGCAGGGATGCCCCGGGGGGAAACCGGGGCCAGGAGTGGGTACAGCCGCCAAGATCGATGACCTTACCTGCTGGAAGTGCCCTCCGCAACCCGTGGGACGGCGGATGGGAGCCGCAGTGGGCTACAGGACTCACCAGCACCTTGCAAAGCTGCCCAGGGGGCAAGTGGGGCCCCGGGGGGCTGAGCAGTGTGGTGGGCAGCGAGCAGAACCTGACCTGGGTGTCAGGCTTAGAAGGGCCCCAATAGTGGGGACACCTCACACGTGGACAATGCACCTCTGCCCATGCAGTCACCCTCCATGTGATCTAGCTCCATCTTCCTCCTTGGGATGGGGGGTACGTAGGGCACCGGGGCAGCCACCCAGGGAAGAGCCCCCCTGGCTTGTTGAGCTCGCTGTTGGCTCTTGGAAGGCTCGTCAGGAGGTGGGTGAAGGCAGCAAGTCCTGGGCATGGCACACGCTGGGTTTCAGGTCACGGAGCTGCTGTCACCACCTTGAGCCAACCCCACACAGCCTGGCGACTGGTGCAAGCACACCAGCTCCCCCAGAAGTCAGCTGCTGGAGCAGAAGGACGTGGAAGAGAGGATGTGAGACCTTCCCGAGGAGATGGCTGGGGCTGCATGTCCTCGCAGTGATGGCTCATTGCAGCCGTGTCAGGCAGGCAGCTCACACGGGGTGCGACTTCACCTCAACCCTCCTCATTGGATCCATCGGCTTGCTAATTCCAGCCCAAGGGGCTGGATGGAGCCTGTGGGCTCTCACCCTCCTCCAGGCTTGCTCGAGGCCGGCTGGGAGCTCTTCTTGGTGGCCAGCATCTTTCCCCTGCCCGCACACCCATCTCCCTTAGCCGCATGTGCTGCCAGCCCCGTCCCTCTGCCAGGCAGCGCTCTCCACTGCAGGGCCATCAGCGTGTTTCCATGTGTGTGATGTGTCAGACTGTGTGTGCCGTGTGCTTGTTTACATGGAAAGGAGGCAGCGGAGGGAGGGGGAAGGGATGACTTTGAGGGAGGCCTCAGAAAAGAAAGGAAAAAAACCAAACTGAGGAGGAAAACTAAAAGAACCCTGGGGGAAATTCCTCTGTTCTGTGATATGAAGCAAAAAGCATTTATTTTTATGGCAATTAGGGATGGCTGAGCATCCCTGGAAGCTGCAAGATAAACATGCCCAGCTTTGTCTGCTCCGGGCACTTGCCAGCCCAGCTCTCAGCGGGTGCTAAGGCCCAGCGGGGTGCAGCCCATGGGGAGGGAGGAGGCCTGGCTCCCACATGGGGTTTTCTCTGCCTGTCACATACATAAGGGGATCAGGGTGAATTCCCTTTTCCTTTCTGAAAACCTTTCTCATCCATTTGTTTTTCAGAGAAGGAGCAGTGCCTCGCACTCCAAGGGCCCCCACTCTGTCCGACACTTTATCTCTGCACCAGAGCCTCCTTTCTGCACAGCCACAGGGTAGACCTGAGCCCTGTCCCCCAAAAACCAGCTCTCCCAGCATTGGAAGGTTTGCTGAGTGTCCCCTAGGTTGTGAGAAGGAGCTGAAGCATGAGTGGGAAGCGAAGCCGGGCTCTGCCTGTAACGCCCCCAGGATGAAGGGGTCACCCCAGGAGGGGAGACACCTCTATGTCTCCTGCTGCAGCTCAAAGCCTTGGCTGCAGGAGAGCTAAGTTCACCTTCCAGGCTACTGAGGCCCTGCATAGGCTTGTGCTGGCATCGCAGCATCCTTCAGGGGGGGGCTTGGCTGCAGCATCAATGGCACCTGAGGTGAATTTTCCCTTTGCTGCTCAAACTCAGAAGCGAAAGGCCTGACTCTCCCATCAGCCACCCAGAGCTTGCTGGCCTGACACTGACACTGGCAAACTGTGGCAGGAAGGGGAGACTCCCATTTTAAGGCTCTTTCCCTGCAAACTGAGGTGCAAGGGCTCTTACCCAGTGGGGTTCACAGCCGCACTGGCAGGGCGCAGCTCCCCATGGCACGGGCCAGCCCTGCGCCTCCACCACCACTCCTCAACTGTGAATGTGAAGCCATGTGAAGACAGGAACAGGCAGAAAATCAGGTCAGCTGGAAACGCTTCGCCATCTCTTCCTTTCATGTCTGCCCCCATCTTGCTCTCCTGGGGAAGGCAGGTCTCCTGCCGCCGAAGCCTGGGGGGGATTTTGTCCATAACCACACAGCAAATCCTCAGTGCGTGGATGGGGGGAGAAACCTCTCGCCATGGTCTCTTCTGCAGTCTGGAAGCAAATCGCAGAGGCAGGGTGAGTCTGAAGCCAGCAGCCATTTCAGTGCTGCAGTGAGTCATCCCGAAAGGCGCTCAGCTTGTGGCAGCTCCCTTCCTTTCTTCCTTCTGCCTTATTTTTTTTCATAGGTGATGTAGCAATAAATTAAACAAATAGGGGACTGTATGGATGAATATAGCACATCTGCAAGCTCCTTTAATTGAAAGGAAAACCTTCAAGCACTTTTCAGCCCCTTGGACATCCATTGTGAAAGGCCAGAGCTGCTGGGTACATGCCACGTAGGAGATGGGATGGAGAGGGACGAGCGCTGGCACACCTGTGAGTGCAGGGGGATCTGTGGAGCCGGATACCGACGGGGGCTGTTTAATGCCAGGGACATGGACACAAAGCATTTCATAAATAGTCCTTTCCAGAGGGAAAGAGCTAAATTAGGGCAGATGCAGAAGCCTGCTCTTGAGATTCACACTGCAAAGACTTAATACATGGGGTTTCCTGAATATTCCTTTTTTGCATGGTGGTTTCTGTGCTCGCTGGTGTGTTTGTGTCCCCCAGGCCTCCCATGAGCTCTGGGATGGGGTTGCTCTGGCTGGACGGGTTTGGGCTTCTTCTTCCCATGCTGTCAGCTGTCCCCATGCAGCCTTGTCCTCTCCCCAGAGCCAGCCCACAGGATGGTGAGGAGGGAAAGCTGAGCCATGATGGCAGCACCCTCCGAGCAGGAGGAGAGGAGTGAGGACCACCAGCTCTGGGGGTTCCATCCCTACAATCCCCATCTTCCTCCCCATCTTCCTCCCCGTCTTCATCCTCCATCTTCCACACTCCATCATCCCATGGGGCGGATTGCTGATGCTGCAGCTCCATCAGCACCAAATCCTGCTCCTTGGCCTGAAGTGTCCTGCCCATGCAGGGATGGTGTCTGCAGGAGGGAGAGGCAGAGGAGGACCAAGGAAGCCAGCAAGTCCCCTGGGCATCCTTCAGAGCCTCAAGACCTGAAGACCCTCTGACATTGGAGCCCCTCTCACCGCCTCCAGCACTGGTCTAGCCTCCTGTAGGGGCCCGAAATACAGCATCCTTGCAGAAACGGGCAAGCTTCTTCCCCTCATGTGAGTGTAATTCTGTCTATACTCACACTCCTGCCAGCACAGATGGAGCTGGAGGCAGAGCTGCAGCAGGAGCCCGGCTCTCCCCAAGAACCTAAAGCCACTGGGGCACTTCCACCTGCAAAACAACAATAGTGACAATTCATCAGCAATTTATAGGTTTGGCTTGACATTTCTAGCTGTGTCACCACAGCTAGGAAGGGACTGAAGGGACCCAAACCCAGTGGACACTTTTTGTCCCCAGCTGTGGTGGACAGCCAGAGCCCCAGGGCAGGTTTGCTGCTCCCACCAATGCCATCCCCTCATCTGTGCTTGCTATGGGATGAAAGTATCTGCAGGATCCGCTGTCTCAGGGAAACAGCATCTTTATCCTGATCCCATTACTGCATGGCCCAAAGAAGGCTGTGGAGCTGTGGTGGGGTAGCAGGGATGTCTGATGGCTCCTTGGCCTCCTGGTAGATATTCCTCCATTGCTGCACAGAGAATCCCTGCTGTCTTCATTGTCAGAGCACAGATTTTGGAATGCCAGCTATAGATTTTTCCCTACCGTACAGCTGGCCTGGCTGCTTGTCACTGTAGTTTTGAGGGGTTTAACCAGGATTATTTGAGCAAGCAGCAGAGGAGCAGCCGGGGATGCAGAAGGAGACCTAAGGATGAGAGCTCGTTGGCTGGTTGGGAGAGGCTTGGGCCCCCATTCCTGAAAAATGCACATGGGATCCCACTCTTCATCGCCTCCTTCCACCAACAATGCCATGCTGAGGGCACACATCACTCTCCCATCAATTTACAGAGTTCAGGGCTTGTGTTTTTAGGTAGATTCTGGTACCAAGAGAGGACACATCTACCTTCTTTCCAAAGTCTTGGAGCAGTGGAAGAAGCATTTGTATCGCCAGGAAATACCTGCTGGTGTCCAGCCTGTGCTGGAGTGCACCGTGGCATCCGGGCAGACACCCCGTTTTCCTGCAGCGTGGAAGAAGCCTCCTGGTGACAATTCAGACCAACATTCTATCTGGAGTGGCCATAGCGCACGGAGCCAGGGAGTCAGTACGTGGGTCCTGAGAGCTGCCCCAGCCCCGTGCTGGAGACCAGGATTAATGTGGAAAGCAGTCTTGCATCTCTGAGGGTGCGCGGAGCAACAGCAGGCTGCCCTGGGCTCATTAACGTGATCGAGTCACAGGAGCTCCTGAAGCAGAAAGGTATTTGGGCAGTGGCCCGCTGCCTGCTTTTGGTCTCCGCTCGGTCAGGCTCCAGTCGTGTTGGGACCCGGGTGTTTCTCTGATGAGTACCATAGCTCTAATTTGTGCCTTGAAGGTCCAAGCCTCTCCTTTTGCCTGCCTGTGCGAGAACACGACAGGGCTGTCTGTGATGCTGGGCTGCTTTTGCCCATCTCTCCCTGATTAATGTGAAACCCAGCTCCATGAATCATTCATGAAGCTTTATTTAGTGTAATGATTTCTGACATCCAGTGCCTGGGAATGGTATTTTGGGACAGACTGCTTGCGACCGGCGAATGAGCTGACGTTTATCCCATCTGAACTGGGAGCACACAGAAGGGGAGGGAGAGGGGCGAAGCAGCCATGCCTCCTTCCGAGGGAATCACAGGTTGCTCTCTAATTAGCCAAACGTGTAAAAGCTAAATATTGACATAGCTTTGCGGTTCCCTGTGTCTTGCAATCACATTGCATGTTATTAACCTACATAGTTGTTGGGGAAAGGAGCATCTGTGTGCGCCTTGGCACAGACAGGGCTGAAGAGACAGGAATTTCCCTGTGTGATGCTGTTGGCACTAACGAGAAGCCAGTGTGGGGCCCAAAGGAGCTGGGAAATGGCTTCCCCTCCTCAGCTGGAGCTGGGGAGTGGCAGGAGCTCATCTGGGCTGCCCTATAACATAAATAGCCCACCCTCTTCTTTCACAGCACCTTGCTATGAGGAGGCAGTAGTTTCAGTGGGGAGGGTCTCTCTGCAGGTAAGTGGCCCCATTTGGAAGGGGATTTGTGGGTACCCTGATGTCTGTGCTGATGGACTGAGGGGTGATGGTGAGTTTATGACCCTGACCTTGCCCAGAGCATGTGTGTGGGCCATGAGTTGGGAACTGGTGTGAGAGCAGGGGCTATTGCAGGGCAGGTGGCTATGGGAGATGCTTTGCTTGCTTCTGGTTCTTTCCTCACTGCAAGCTGCTTTGTGTGAGTCTTCAAGTGCTTTGTCAGCTTTTGCTAGAGCTGTTACTTGCTTAACATCCCAGCTGCTTCTCTGAATGAAGGCATCAGCCTGAAGAGAGGCTGTGGGTCTGGCCCTGAGGCTGCAGAGAGGGCATGGGAGAGGAGCCCTGCAGCCCTGCTTGTGCTGCTGCCCAGCCTCCTGCTGAGCTCTCACATGTGACTTACTGCAGAGGGGAGGTACATCTGTCTTCTCTGCTCTCTTTCTGCATGGGGACAAGGGACTGCTGGCATGCAGGGATCTCCTCCAGCTCCAGGGTGCTGCCAGGCCTCATTTCTCTGCTTTCCTTTCCTTTTGGTTCCCTGGCTCAGGAAACTCCTGCCAGTATCTGACAGCCTTCCTGGGTGTGCAACCTTATGTGGCTGCAGCAGAGAGCAGCCTGGTGAGGATTCCTGCTGGGATGAATAGGGATGGAGCCAAGAGGCTTGGCACAGCTCTGCTGGCTCTTGCCTGTCATGGGGCACGCAGAGCTGCGTCTGTGTCAGATCGAAGGGCTTCATCACAAGCAGCTTGAGAGGCTTGGGAGCACTTCAGTCAGGAGGGACATTGCAGTGGGCTGCTCTGGCATCCTTGCACCACGGCACCATCCCCTGCCAGACCCTGCTGCTCTGGGGCTCCCCACCAGGCAGAGGCTGGCTGCAGTGCACAGCTGGGCTGATGGGCTTGAGCCAGGCAGCAGAGACTGCTCCAATCCCGGCTGTCTCAAAGCTTCCCAGGTGCAAATGCAGCCTCCCTCCACCATGTAATCCAAGGTTGAGGCTCTGCCCTCCCAGCACTATGGGGCCAGTGCTGTGTGCTCTCCTCACTGTGTTTGGGGAAGGCACCTTAAAGGCTATTGGTGCATCCTGGCTAGGCAAGCTAAGGCATGTTTAGGGCAAAGCCCCTGAGCACAAAAAGGGCATCCCTGTGTCTTCAGAAAGAAGTAGCTGGAGGGCATCAGCTGGTGTGAGGCAGCTCTGGCCCTGACCACCCAGCCCTGCTGCTGGAGAGGGACTTAGTCCTGGTGAGGAGCTGAGTTTTCTATAAATCACCCCACAGAAGAAGGCACAGAGTGAATTTATGCACCCATTGACCTTCAGCAGTGCGGGGACTGCTTAGATATATTTCTTTTATAGTGGGGACCAGCATGGTATTGGCTCCTTTACCCACTGCTAATCCTGCTGCTGCTCTGCAGAGGTGATGAGGGCTGCACATAGCACCTGAGTATGGGCAGAGCTGCTGCCGCCGAGTGAATCTGCTCCTCCTGGGGTGTCTTCTCCTCTGGATTTTAATGCGATTGCTGCATCCAGATGGGACTACAGTTTCCCTCTCCTGGGCCAGGCGAGCTGAATAACCCTCCCTTTGCAGAGGATTTCCAAAGCTGTAGTAATTCTTACCAGGCTAGTTCGAAACATCTCTTGGAAAGGTCTTGCATCACTCCTGAGCACCAAACTGCTTTGTATTCAGACCCTGACCACCCGGTCTCCTCAGCTATAAAATATGCAGGGGAAAGGCTCCAAGTAAATATTGAGAAGATGCTTGGGTGTGCTGTGGGTGAGACCCCTTTGCAAAGCATATGTTAGGAAAGTTAGCAGTATCACTTGTATATTTCTTCCTTGCAATTAGTTTCCTCAGTGTAAGTGTAACCATGAGAAAAAAAAGGCTTTCTTAAAGGCACACCTGAGTACTTTTCAAATACTACCCCAGAGGGAAGCTGAGTAGCAAATATCATATTTTCTTTCTCAGACTTCACATGCCCATCAACCCTTAGAAAAGTATTTTATTTACCTCATTATCGATAATCTGGCTGTTAGCTTGGATTGCTAAATGAATCTGCAGAAAAATAATGTGTGTACTCCACTTCTTCAATGTTTAGATTCATCCAAGCGTTCGAGAACTGTCAAACAAAATACACTGCATTCAAGGGAATATATTCATTGAAAGATTAAATTAGGTACTGCAGTAAAGCCCCCTATTGCAGTGGAGAAGCATTTCATGCTAACAAATAACTACAGCACTATTATAATGAGACCTAGAGGCATGTGATTTCAACTGACTGCACATTTCTGCTCTGTGAGTGCCTGTATTTGTTTGTTCCCCGGCTGATGAAAGAGCAAATAATGGTTGGTATGGAACAGAGTTGTTCTCTTAAATGTTTCTGAAAGATTTTGCAGTGTTTCAAAGCTTATCTTCAGCATGGTTACCCTGGCATGTAACTTTGGATGCCTTTCCATCTACTTCTTTTGAAGCACAGAGAAGTTAAGGTGTCTCTGCATCTCCAAAGTTGTGTGCCCTGGTATGCTCCCCAGTTTTCACTAAGCATTTTAATGTCTTTGTCTTTTGCCAGCAGGCAGCAACGCCTCGATAACCTATGCCATCCCCTTAAGGTAACAGTCTGTGTCTCACCTCTTATGAGATTTAGACACAATCCCTGCTTGTTTATACTCTATAAGATGGTTATAATTATTCTTTACCCTTTAAAATACTGTGTCTTTACAAAAAGATAAGACCTCCTTTCTTACCCATGTTTCAGACCATGAACCCTTTGGAAAGCCAAAAGGAAAAAAAACAGATTTATGGGCAGCTGCAATTGTACTATCCAAGGTGTGATTCTAACGTAGCATTGTTCACACTTGCTTAGTATCCAAGGTTTAGTTCCTCCAGCTATGGTTGAGCTCAGCACAATGATCCTCTGTTAATATGTGAGGTCTCAAATGCTGCTGTAGAACAGGAGACAGCTTGTCAGAAACCCAGGATCCAGAACATGGTACCTTCATCAATTCAGCCACTGTAAACAAGCAAAACAAATATTCATGTGGAAGCAAAAGCTTTCTGACATGGGGTTGAGTACTTCTGCTATCCTAAATACACTACAAATGTCTCTGTGGAAAGTATCAAAGATGCTTTGTAGTACAAGACAGGTTATGAAGATGGTTCTTCACCCAGTTGGATACAGTCACTTACATGTAAATGGAGAAGGTTGAATAACAAACACTAAATAATTTATGCAAGGAATCTCTCAACGTTTTTCCTATAGCCTTTATTTGATGAATGTCTGTACACACAGGGACTCCTTTGTGTCTGGCTGTTGTGATACAGTGAGGATTCAATGATGACATTTTGGAGCTCTATTGCTATTGATTTCAGGTCATTCAGGTCACTGGGAAACTTCCACTCCACCTTAGTGAAGTTGAGACTAAAGGAATTCATTTCAAGATGTACCCTAAACACAGAACGCATGTATAACTGTATATATCTGTGGCTGTATATATCTGTGGTGACTAAGCTACTGTTCTGGCCTATATCCTACCTGTAAAAAATATTACGTTTCCTTCTGGCAGAGCCAGTGCAGCATCCAGAAATGCTTTATGTGCATCTGTTTTGTGGATAAAACCATTGCCTTGTGATTGTACAGGTGAGAAGCTCTCAGCAGGCTGAGGCTGGATTTCATGTCCTGAATCCAAACTACACATGGGCAGTATACTCCTCCCTAAGCAGGAGGTCTGAATGCTTGCAGCAGCTATATATGCCTTAGGGTTTCCAATGCTTCCATTCAATATTTCCAGTCTTCCTCAGGATATTTTCTGATGGCAATCTTCAGTGTTTGAATTTGCTTCTGGCTTTATTTCATCTTGTGCAAACAGTTTGGGTGATTTTTGCTTCTTTAGGATTTTTAGGCACCTTTTATTTTAGCTTTTCTTTCCCTTTTTCTCCCAGTGTCCATTCTGGCTGCATCTCACAGAGCTATCTGGTAAGACCTCGGGTGAGCTAAATACATGACAGAAGCTTAGACCTGGAAATAAATGTAGTTCTAACCTTATTTTTCTCTTGATGAGAATTATTGAGTCTTCCTTTATGTCCCTAAGGATGCTATCTCTTTTTATCCAAGAGAAATTCTCCTCTCCGAGGAATTTGATGCTGCAGTCTTTCCTCTTTTATCCAGGAAGAGACAAAAGAAATTCCCATACCTTCCATGTCAACAGCTACCTGTATTATTTTAGGGACTCCTCTCTCTGGGATGAGCAGGATTATGTTTGATAAATCAAGGCTTGGTTATCAAATGAAATCCTCTTTTCTAACCACATGGTGCTGAGACTGACAGGCTGTAACCAAAATGGCACTCAAATAATGCCAGAGCAGCTGAGCTGCTGTAGTCACTGATGGTGGAGAGATAAAAGTCAGGCCTTTGCAGAGGGTCAGCCACCAAAGCAATTTTAGGCTGTGCTCTGACACGCATTTGGAAAGGGTGACTGTATTTAGCCTATTGCTGCAATGGGCTCAGCATCTCTGATACAAGCCACCCCAACCTGCAGCTCAGTTCTCTGCAGCATTCCCAAAGCTTTTCTGCAACATCAGAACAAAACAAGATGAGTCCTCCTCAGTCTGTAGCCACCTAATTGAAAGTTTCTGAGCCTGGCAGTCTCTATTATCCTGAATTTCTGGTGGAAACAGTATATTCCAAGCTTCCCCCAATTATAGCTACCAGCAGCACAAGCAGCAGCTCTTGCACTCAGGCTTGGTCCTCCCACACACCAGTTCCTCGCTGTTTTGTTGCCTCAGGATGGAGTTGCCTGGCAACAGGACTGCATCTTGGGGAGACAAAAGCCATTATTTCTGTCACACAGATGTGCTAATGTGATTATTGACTGGGGATGGGTGGGAGACAAGATACACATGACAGGTCAGTTTTCAGATACTTGACAATTCCCAGGCAAGTGTTTTTTTAAGAGAGAAAGGCAGAGAACCTGAAAGAAAGGAAATTACGGTGTGGAGGGGCAGGCAGGTAGATGATAGGTACAGCATGGGCTAAGGTAAATGTGTTCACAGATCTTACAGAAAAACAGTTTCATTCAAGAAACATAATAAAAAGATCGATTTGGTGTGTTTTAGCTGATGAACTTTTACCAAGTTCCTCCTGGATTCCTGCAGATGGTCTGGATGCAGGCAGCTGCACCCAGTATTCAGTCACGTCTCATGGAAGAACTGTCCTGGAATAGAACCTGACGCTCTGGAAATGCTGGTGATCCGACAACCTTGCAGATGCTCAGCGAGTACCAGCCTCCCTGACTAATCATTGCTGACAAAGATGTTTTTCACCAGCTTTATGCTAATCTGGATCAAGATGAAATGGCAAAAAGAAACTTATTTTCTCCTGCCACCAGTCTTTCCGTGTTCACATGTATGCTTGCACTGCATGGAAGGACAGAGAAGGCCATAACTGAGCAGTGACCATTTCCTGTTTCACGTTTATTGAGAGGTTGCAGGATTATACTGACAAATTTAGATTCCAAGACAGCTTTCTTTTTATAAGTTACTTTTTAAGCAGGAGCAACAAACAAAAAACCCAAACAAACATTGCACTCCCTCTAGGTACCTATTAAGGTGGCTTGTGTAATGCTTTCCTCTGGCTGTGAAAGTCTGTGGGAAGAGCCCTGGCTTCTCCTTTCAGGAGGTGTGGGATGCTGGATGCGGTTACTGCACGTGGCTGCAATGTTGCAGCTCCGTAGAACTACACCCTCCTGTTGTACTGAGCAAAGCTGCCTTGATATGACAAGAGAGTCTGATCACTCTCGGATGTCGAAGTGCTGTTCATACCTGCTATGCTCACACTTCTTTGTTACTGTGGATAGGGTGGTATAATGTGAAGGCACTTTTGTCTGTGCATGAGGCTTAGAATAAGCAATTTCTCATGGATTTGCACATATTTGCATCCAACTTAGCTTGTATGAGGGCAAGAATTTCTCAACCTATAAACCAGCGGCCTGGAGCTGCGGCCAGTGTGTGAAATGTAGGATTTTATTTGAATTCCTATGTGGATCAGGTTTTTTTTTCTCAATTAAAGCTTTTCAACAAAAATCCATGAGGCAAAATGGATGAATGTTATTGGTGCAGAAATCCCATCCCTGCAGTTGCACATTCACACTGAGTTGTATAGTTTACTGTCTAGCAAAGAGTCTGTTCCAGGCTACGTACAACTGAGGTTCACCCTCAGTTCATTGGTCATTGCCTAGATTTTCTTCCACCATTAGTACTATTTTCAGCAAATAGGTAATGGATGCTGCAGCTAAAAGTACCCAAACAAATACCAATAACAATGAGCATGACTGGGTAAAACTTAAAAAATCTCATTGGTCATATCATGTTTGTGCTATTTGGTGACTTGGGGTCCTTGCAGTGACACTGGCAATTTTGTTGGAGTTCCTTCTGCTTGTTATTTTCCTAGTGTTAGGCATGCTGCTCAGTGTAATGCAGCATGACAGACACCAAAGAGAAAGCCCTCTCGGAGAAAAGGATGGCCCAGTACTATTTCCCCAGCAAAATGGAATTCTAATGACTAGAGCATGAAATGCACTTTTCTGTTCTCAAGGTGTGAATTAACAGGAGCGAGGTCAAGACAGCAGTAACAAATGTCCACTGGTCCCTACCTGAAACTTAACTCATGCCTAGAGCAAAATCCTAATCGAGTGTGTAAAGTGTGTATGTGTATTGAGGGCAATTATTTCTTCTTCACAGAGAAATTGTATCAAATGTGTAAGAAACAGAGATAAGTGAAAAAGTCTTTTGGAGGGCTAGGGAGTAGAAAAGGAGATTCCAGTATTTGTCTCCATTCCAGAACAGAATGAAGACTAGCCCTTTAAAAGAGCTTGTGGAAAAACAAAACAAGAGGAGCACAACATAGCAGATTGCTGGGGTATTCTTTTTGGCTTGTGTTTTGTTTTGGCTTCCCTTTCAAGTTGGTGTGACTTGAAAAGATGAAAATCTTTCACTTTGTTAAAAAAAAAAAGAAGCCAAAATACTCTGCCTTGTCTTGAACTGAGATATTTTTCCTTAATTTTTAGGTGGGCCATCAAACCAACTCAGATCAGAAGAGTGACCATATAGTTCATGCAGCCTGAGAGGTAAGTTCAAAAAGACCTCCAGAGCTCTGCATATATATATTTGAGATAGATATAGATATATGAATGCAGCAGTTGAATGGAAATGAGATATCTTTAAGTGTTACATACTGTAAAGTACCCTGTTTCCAAATCTTGGAGAAATATAAACAAGGATCCTTGTTGTAACTAAACTGCTATCCAGAAGAGGGATTTGGTTTTAGTTTTTGCTTTTCCCACATAGCTGTAACGCTGGCTTGAGTGTTAGGATCTGAAATAACCTTTAGATCACTTACGGGGGTTTACAGTATTGCTGTATGTCTCTGGGACTTGATAGGTGAAATGGAAAACAGTAGAAGAGCTCAATTAGAAATAAAAAGATGGATTTTGGATAAGTTAGAAATTGAAAGTTGGAGCCCTAAGAGTGGAGTAGAAAACATACTTGCCCTTAATGAAATATTTAAGAAGAAAGATTGAACTCAAGACATGCTTCTATCCAGCAGTGAAAGAAGCTGAGAATCCCTGCTGAAGGGCTGCATCTGTTATGAAAATCATCTTCCAGCCATGGCTTCAGTTTCTTTTGCAAGAAATCAATTCCTTGGTGAAGCTACTTCTCACTTACAGTGTAAGATACAATAATAGACTAGGAGAAAAATGCATTTTTGGCACCTTTTGGCTTAACCTACTTGAAAATGAACTTCTCCAGCTTCCAAAATGAGCAAACTTCTCTGCAAGAAGGGCTGCAAGGGGAAGTCAATCTGTTTGTAGAGCGGTGAAAAAGTGTGATAAATTCAGATCTCCAATTCTTCAGCTTATTACACGGGTGCCACTCAGGCAGACTTCTCATTCTCTTTAATAACCATGGCGCTTTGACAGAAATCAAGTACAGGCCTCAGGATTTGTCCACATAGCCTAACAAATCCCAGCAAATATTGATTAAAACAGAAATGAAGCTAACAGGGACAGTCAAAGCTGACTGCCTAATGCAAGTGATTTATTACACAACACTATGTTTTTCCTTTGGCTGGTGCGCATGTAGGCTCTGAATACTAGCCCTGAATTAGAGGAATTATCCTGTTCAGCCACTCAACAGATTCTGGCTGATGCAAATGCATCTAACTGAAGGAACTGAGTCACAACTTCACGAATAAACCTTTTTCCAGCTGTAACTGCCTTAAAAAGGGACCGTTTGAACATTATTCCTATGAGCGCCATCTGGTGATTTCCCGGCAAGGGCTCACGTTCCCAAGCCAAATGACAAAGCCAGCCAGCAGTTCATCTACAACTCACGCCTGTACGGGCTCCCCGAGAAGTTTGTGCAAGTATAAAATACAGGGTGATAATTTCAGCCTTATAAGTATCTGCTTGCTGCTGCAGAGAAATGCAAACGGAATTCGATTCTGTATGTCATTAGTGCTCTCTCTGCCTTACTTTATCTCAAGATCTCAGTGCCTTCTCCTAAGTCTAACACATAAATATCAGCACATCCTTTTCTGAAGGGCTGTTAACATTCTTGGCAATATAAGCTAGAAAAACCAAGGTGAAGAGGAATAATCCATTCTAGTCCGTACAGTAAAGCAAAGCCCAGCTCCCAGTTTTCCAGGTCTGTGCTCCTCTCACTAAAGCATATTTGCTTTGGTAATCCAATCTCTCCCACGGTTAATTCTGCACTAGTTTCTGTTTTGTTAATAAAATTAAATGTCACCCTTGTCGTGAGGAGAATGTACTGATAGATATCTTGCTATAAAGCAGCCAGCTGTGTTGTAGCTTTTACTTCATAGGACTACCAGACAGCTGTATCATCCTCCCTCTGCTTTGCTCTGTGCAGGTAGTTCCCCCTCTTCCCAGAGAAGTTTACAGGGAAGTAAACAGAAGTTTATAGCTTCTGTGGGAGTGAAGGTGAGGAAGAGAGGCAGAAACAGCAGTGACAGGATGGAGGAGGCTGCTCCACATCCACTGCAAGATCACAGAAATGAGGCAGGTTGTGCAAAAGGCAAGAATGAGTATGCAATGAGACATTATATCCATACAGCACCT
>JANHGB010040520.1:0-12972 GCA_026283785.1 Coracopsis vasa | reverse complement strand
CACCTTAGATGTGAAGAGTCCAGCATCCCCTATGGATATCAGTGAAAATGATGCATTTGATCAAAGTCAAGCAAAGATATCCCAGCCAAGGGTGACCTCATTGCCTCTTGAGATAAAAATCTTCCTTACTTGGACCAACATAACATCCTACAGAGAAAGTGATGGAAGATGGTGTAGATAAACTAATGTAGGTTTCACTTTCAGTTATATGCTAGGAGGAAATCCCCATCAAACCAGCCGTGTGGCATTTCCACACTGGACCAAGGATAACTGCCCTATCAGCAGGATTCAAAGAGTGGGGATGTCTTGTGCACATCACATGTTCCAGGATGCCCCATACCATCTCAACTTAGTCATACAAAAGCAAATTAGAGGAAGGCATTTTCAACAAGCCCATCAGCATAGAGATATACTGTCTAGACGCCTACCTAGGATCGGTACAAAATTCAGGATAAGAAATTCAAGGAGAGCTCTGCTTATAATAGAAATGTGGAGTAGCAGAAGTTCTGCGTGGATTTCAAGTGTAATTCAGCACATTTTGCCCTGCTGTGGCAGACACATTTTTTTTCAAGTGTGTAACTTACATCCTCCCTGTTCTTTTGCCATAAGCTTCACTCCTACAAATTTTCTTCTCTTTTATTCCACTATTCAGCAAAGCAGAGACATAAAGCATTGCCAGGGATGGTTTTGCAATGCCAAGGCCAATGTTATAAGATCAGCTGTTTCAGACAGTCCTGGCATCATATGTGTTTATTTTCTCAAATTAGCACAATGTGCCTGTCTGGAATGATGAAGCTGAGGTCGTTCTATGCTTTGTGTAGAAGGCTTTGACAACAATAAATCATTGTATCATTGTATGGGTGATGGTGGAGCTCCAGTAACCTTTAACAGCATGCTATCGACTGTCAAAATAACTTAATTGCAGCCAGCTTTCTAGACTGTAAGAAGCAGAGCTAGCAAATAGCAAGACACCTAGCTTACCTCATGATCCTTGTAAATCACAAAAAGAAATGCCATTCTCTCTGTCCCTTAAAATCTTCCACTATAAGCGAAGCTAATTTTTCTTACTTATCATGCAATTTTCAGGTTTCCAATGTGTTCCAAGAATGGTTTGGGTTTCTTTAATTTAATTAGAAATTTTAAAATTTCTAATTAAATAGAAAATTAAAATTTAATTAAAATTTTTAATTTAGAAATTTTAAATTTTAAAATCAGTGCTTTTAAAAAAGCCTGGTGAATTCCTTTTGGATGCAGCATGTTCAAAACCAGTGGAAAAAATTCATGTTAGCTCTTTGTTAAAAAGCTTAATTACATGCATACCATGCTTCCATTTTAGATACTTAGAAATAAGTTCTCAAAGTGTTTGATTATGTTTAATAGGAGCATGCAAGTCCTATCCAGAGGCTGGAATGCAAGCCATGGTATGCAGTAGTAATGGAAAGACTAACACAGAATCAGAAATTGAGATCATCTTTAGTGTTTCTGCTTTCTTTGATTTATTTAACACTACTTAAACAATGTTGCATTTCCATGATGCTCATCATCACGAAAAAGACATTATTGCTCTTAGCTCAGAAGAACTTGTTCTTACACATTAGTGTTAACAGCCATCTCTCTGGTTGCTTTTGTCTCTGTGCCACAAACAAGCTTTGCCACTCTGAGCCTTCTGCTGCTGCAGCTGAACTCTTGCTCATGTGTCAGTAGTTCTGCTATCACCATGCTCCTAATCAGCAGTGATGTCATTGTATTTTGTTCCACATAAAAATAAATCTGAATAGCAAAGCCCTGCCATCCTTTGCACAGTGGAATTCCTGGACTTCTCTAGGAGATCAGGATGATCCACTACAGCACGATTTGCACGTTAAGTGGGCGACATGCCTCCCAAACCTTCTTTTACAGATTAAAAACATTGCAGAACTTTAAAAAGTGACAATACAAATCTTGAACATGTCCCTGATGCAGCATCACTCCAAGGCAATAGTATTCCTTCAGCTACTATTCCAACTGATCCGCCTGAGTGCTGTTAGGGAAGGGATCTTGATCTTTCTGATGAGTGCAATTCCATGTAAGCTCAAGGCATGCAGTAAGTGTTTAAAAAGAGAAAGCCTTCCTCAGTTCAATTGCATTTTGTTGATTATGGTTGGTTTTAGCTGGTAGACACCAAACATTAATTCAAGAGAATAGTCCTTCCCAAAAGGGTGTAGGAAGGCCATGAATAAATGCCCACTTGCTGTTTGCAATGCTAAGTGGTATTTCCCACGGAGACCATTCAGTAGCAGCTCAGGGTCTCAGTTAGTTGCCCCTGTCCTCTGTAATAAAGCAACTCTCCTAATTTGGAGAGAAGCTCTCAGGCCCACAGGAGTGTCCATTCACGTTGGTCATAATTGGGTGGAAGAGGGAGGCCAGCCTAACAGTTCAGCTGTGCCATGTGAAGACCCCATCCAATTTCACATAATAGCAGCCTCTAGAATCTGAACAACCAAATGCCTGAAAAGCTCATTTACATTTTAAATGAACCTGCTAATGCCTTTGGGCAATCTTGGTGGTTAATAGCTCTATTGGTAAAACATACCATTCTTTTCTCCCCTCTGAAACAAACAAATACATCTACTACATTAAAGTATCTCTTCTCTCTGTAGATGCTTCATCTCTAGTATGAGGTCTGCATTTTAAAGGCATTCCTGGTGCTTTTAAGCACTTTTAAAGTCTCTGTATAGACAGTGACATTGGTTTGTTTTTTTTCTTTCCTCATTAAAACACTAAAGCAAAACAGCATCACACAAAAAAAGCCCTTCACAACATCATGGACTCCTTGTCATGATCTCCACAGAGGACAAATACACACTGATATCCTTTCACAGAGAAAATACAGTTCAATGTCACACCGCTTTCCTTAATACCTCAGTAATCCCTAGAGCTACTTAAAGAGGTAAATTCCACCAGTAATGAGAGATGAACTGAATGTTTAGCAGGTTTTCCTTTATGTAACTTGTTTTCAAAACAGGATCATTCTGAAGGGGATTTGACTACAAACACCATCAGCTATACTAGCTGAGATGAGCAAGCAGAGCTTTATGTGGTTAAACCTTCTCTCAGAGATGCTTTAGTCGACCAACAGTGATTGCCCAGACAGTTGGCTGAAGATATTTTTATTTGCTGTTAATCCTCGTGCTGCAGTTACCTTTATAGATTGTACTCATTCATCTTCCAATGGCCAAATTATCATCCTGTAGCTTCTCTCCACAGCCTGTATCTTGTTTCCAACTTCCGTTCAAGGGCATCTGTGTTATGGACAAGTCTTAGACCAAATGAGTATCAAACTACCTTCTGCTTCCTAACATGGTCCAAGGCTGTGACCAGGAGGGATTGCAGAGCTGCTGAGTGAAGATAATGGAAAACTTCGCATTTTGCTATTAGTCCAACTCTCCCAGCAAGCTGGAGAGAAATACTTTTGTGAATGAATGATTATAGATACAAATATGGCTATAACTAGAGAGAAGATGGTAGCTGTATGTCTTGCTAAATCACCATTGCCTTCAACTCGTTCAGGGAAGATGTAGGCTTAAGCAGCATAACACAGATCACCTATAGGCAGACTTAACAGTATCAGATGATGGAGTGGGAATTAAAGGAAATTGTAATGCTTCCCCTGGGGGTGACAAGAGCAACAGAGCAGATCAGAACTGAACAGAGCAAGTTGCACAGCTCTTCATACAATTAGATGCTAAAAAGTAGGAAAAGGGGATTAGCCAGTTTACATGGTTCTTTTGAAGGACACCCCTAGGGCTGGTCCCATCCATTGAGCCAGCTTTCTGGAATCCTGCTGCTATAAATGTCTCCTTCCAAGTGTCTGAGGGTGAAGGAAGCTTTCTGAAAGATGTCACTCTGAATTTCTTGTGCTGCAGTCAAGCAATTTTTCCAGCATTTAGCACTATGAAAGGCAAATGTCAGCACAGTGTTTTATCCAACAGTCGCTGCAGAAGACTGAGCTGACATCCTTTCAAGTGTGTCCAAAGACCACATACAAGCAAGTGTTCTGCCTTATGGTAGAGACACCATTGCTGTGTGTTGCTGAAATGAGAAGCTTTGGTCAGGCTGCATGACAGGAAACCGAGTGGGAAAATGCTGGCTCCAGTTTCACTAGAGCCTCCCACAGCAGATGGGTCGAACATTTTAATAAGTCTTCTAAGCAGATGAGCTAAATGTTTTAGACCACATAAGTGCTGATTAGAAAGGCCTTGTGTGTGTCCCTATGCAAAGATGTCAACTTTGCCAAAGCAAGAAATACAAGGTTGCTGTAGCAGCAGAATTGAAATGGCAAGAGAAAAATCAGTGGAGGTTAACAAAAGACTTTGAAAGAAGAAAGCTCAAGCCCACCTTTAAGTTTCTAATTTTCTATGTAGATGGGCTGAAGCAAAATGGGAGCTCAGATGCAGATTCAAGAGGCTTAAATTGATTATACGGTGAATGATAGGTTGCTAAGAGGCAAGGACTGATAGAAGACAAATGTGTGACCTATAAGGAAAGGGTTTTACCAGGGACCTGACTCTAGACAGTCTTGCAACATATTTCCCCTGAAAATATATTATTTATTAGAGATGCCATTTTGGGAGCATCACTGGGAGCCCAGAATGTGCTATCCTTAAAAACCAGCTTTAGCAAGGGAAGGATAAAATAGTTTGTTTACTGGAAAGATTTACCAGGGCAGCAACACTCTGCAATATTTATTAGGGATAGAGGGAGCATCTAAAATAAGTATTAATTTGTAAGATGAAGTTTAAATGATTTGCAAAAGTATTGTGTGGCAGTTACCTGTAGCTGGTACTCTGCAATTTAGGAGTCCCTTCTTTATCCCTCTGCATCACCTGCAGCATGGTCTCCCCAAGCTTCTAGCACTCCACCAGCAGAGGCTGACCCTTGCAGCACCACAACTTCATTCTTTTTCCAGTTACTACTGATCTGCAGAGCATCTAGCATATCCACCCATAGTCATGAGGATGGTATGGCACTGGGATCCAGGCAGGAGTATTTGTGTGGGTGGATAATGACAGGGCAGAGAACAACCTGTTACTCACCCATAAATGAGAGCCTATGATGGGGGAAAACAAATTCCTTGAGGAAGCTATGGAATATCAAAATAGAACACTGAAAATAAAGGAAGTAAACAATTTTTCTTTGCTGCTGTTTTCTTTTTCCTTCATGAGATAGAAACAAATGAAGGACCAAAACCCCCATAGAGTTATCCGTTAAAGCTTGGAGAAACATCAGAATGGAATTAGAGTTCCTAGGGCTAAACTCAGCATTTAACTGAGGACTGTAAACTATCAACTGCATTGATTCCTGGGATCTGAGTTCTCACTGAAGCAAGAAACTCTCCACAGAGAGGCTAGGGCAACATGTCCATTGGCAAGCAATGGGAAACCGACGCCAAAATAAAGAGTATTTAACTGGATCACTGCATCTGGGTCTCACTCCTTGAAGTCCCAGCCTCTTCCCTTTTCCCTGAGGTCTGCAGAGTTGATGTCTCTTTTCAGAAGGGGAAAGTTTTCTTCCTCAATTCTCCATTTCTCTCTCAACTCATTTCTAGATCAGGAAAGTGGAAATGAGAGGAGACATTAATCTCAGCTGTGGAAATGTTCCTGGGATGTAGTATCACATGCATTTGTCAGTCCTGCTTTCAACAGCTAAAGCAAAGAGGCTTCCATCACTTTTGCTGTGGTAATCACTCCATGCGCTTTAGTCAAACTTCCCTTACTTCTTTTGCTCAGCTGGATTTGTCCTTCCCGTGGTCAAACAACCTGCAATAGCTGCTCTGAATTCTGTCTGCATGGACAGAAATTGAAGGCTAGGCCAGCCCACTTTGACAGTGCAAACTGCCTGAATTAAAACATCTGCAATGTCTATACCTAGGCAAATAAATCCAAATTAATTCAATCTTACAGAGGAAGGCTTGTTTATTCGCTACACAGAGTAAAAGTGTGAGTCAATTTGTAGATGCCTGAGTTGGTATCAGCCTTCTGACACTGCTGATACTGATTTCACTGCAATGTGAAACTGGCAGCCCACGTTCAGAGCAGGCTAAGAAATCTCACTCTTCCATCTTCCAGACAAACAAAAAAGAGTGGAAGAGTCAATTTTAAGGTGTCTCTTTTCTGGGGGGTAATGAGTCATCAAGGAGCCTTCTTCAAAGTTCACCTACTCCATCCACCTCTGGTGGAGTTTCTCTTCAGATTTCTGAAGACAGGTAACTCTTCCTGTGTTTCAAGCTCAGGCTGGTGTGCTAACCCCCTCCTCCCCTCGTATACCAGCCCTGTGGTCTGTCTTGTCCTCAACATATTCCTAATCAGTGGATGAGTAATGCCAAGAGGAAAATATCCTCAAACCTTGCTGCCAGTGTATTAGGTGTCGATTATCCAGATTTTAACCTGATCATTTGGAGCCATCTTACACAGAGGAGTGTTGTAAAATTATCCTACAACTGGTGAAACAGGAAAGAAATATGGTCTTTATTTTGTCAGGAAAGAGTTATGAACTTCTGAGTCCTGCTGTCAAATTTGGAGGCACAAACTAAAAGAAGTGGCATTTCTGTTAATTCCCTTAAGAGCCATCTGCATTTATTTCCTCCTTTATTGCTAATTAATCTGTTTGTACTGTTTATACTTTTGAACTGTCATGAGTATGAATTTGATCCCAATTACTTCCCAATAAATCAGGAGTAACCTTGGGGAAATCAGAGACATTCTGGGGGAGTTCTGAAGCAAGCCTAACTTCCAAAGCCTTTCTCCCTGGTGGAATTTCTCTCCCTCGGGGGGATCCAGAGAGCGCATGCAATCAGCTTAAAATCTAAGTATTGGACTCTTTGCAGTGTCTAGATTCAGTCTGTTTTCCTTTTATAGCTTGTCAGTTCTATTAGTTCACTCTTGCACAGAATTTTGCTCAGTAGTAAATAGATCTGCTTGGAGCTGAAGGTTGCTCTGCAGCCTTTGGCCTCGTTATATTTGTAAACAGAGACAGACAAACCAAGAGGTAAATATGTATATATATGTGTATATATATATAGGCATAGACATATGCAAACCATTTCTGCAACTTTGCTTACACCTCGAATTGGACATCTGTAATATTAGCTGCTGCTGAGATATTGAGATTCAGTGGCGTTGAGTCCTTAAACAAGCAGCTCTGAATTGTATAGAAATCACTGGAGACAAGAATAGTGTGTGCAGGTGCTGGTGCAATTTCCTTCCACATGACTTTGACAGTGCTGAAGGACTCCTGGTATTCCAGCTCTGGTTTCCAAGCAGACACAGTGTCATCTAGAGGAGAAAGTATAGCTATGCACACTGAGATACAATGGGAATATATTTTTATGGGAATAAATGTCCTGAATGAAACCAGTGTCCATAGTGATGCAAACTGCAGGTTTTCCTTCCTCGTTAACTTTCTGGGTTGTGTGTGTCTGTATGCATGGGGCATGACATGAAGATCTCTTGGGAAACGCCTTTGTGATAAACCATAAAGAATATCTCGCTGATCTGGGTTGTTTCTGTCTTTCTATTATCTCCTCCTTATTCCCCTTCTCAGGAGCATGGCAGGCTAACAATAACTTTTGTTACTTCAGTGCCCAGTTTGAAATGCTGTAGAAAAAGCTTGGATAGTGAATTATTCCTTTGTAATTGGAGATGAGAGCCAGCAGAAGCCAGAAGGAAGATGATTGGCTTGCATTCAGGTTCTCCTTCTAAAGGCCCTATTTCTTTGCTTCTACTGTACAGGAAGCAGGCAAGCTGTTATTTCTAGTTCTGTATTCTAGAGTACAATAGGACTTGGAAGAAATGTGTTGGGTTTATATTAACCTCCTGTATTGAAAATCTTGGCAGAGTTAACTCAGTCCTGTACCCTTGCAAGACGCAATAGATAAATGAAGTATTGAGCAGTTCACTGCATGGGAGTTTTTTTCCAATACTGATGTAGAATGAAAGTGCTGTCCTTCATGGGCATTTCAGGTAGTGCAGAGCATCTTGCTGGTTTTGGACAGTTTCCCTTTGCATGTCCTTTCTGTGCAGCCTCTTCTTCTTTTGGAGAGCTGGTATCATTTGTTACCAAAGTTGGATATACTTCTTTTACAAGGCACCCAGACAACTCTTCAGCATTTATACTTCTTAATGATAGACATTAGGAGAACATTAAACATAGTGGTCCTGGGGTTAGCTGCTTGATTGAGTATTAGGATTTCATGCTGTGTAGGAGGGGGAAATGAGGAGGAACAAAAACAGAGCTTTAAAATACGCTTTTCAGTTAAAGGAGTCTAAAAGCAGTTCCAAAAAGGCTGTCATGTAGAAGAGGCATTGACACAAGCCTAGCAGGAAAGGTGATCTCAGTCCAAAGTCAGTTCTGTCCAGGTCTTGGAAGATGCGCATGAGCAGGAATACCTTTGCATAAGTGATTTCTTCCACAAGTGCAACTGTCAAACTCATTTTGAGAGCATTTTTATTTCTTCAGATGCAAACAGCTGCCTCCAGGTTTTGGAAACTGTGTGTTATTTAGGTGTTCCCTGATAGGAAAACTGCTTTTAAAGAGCCTTTGTTTAAAAGTATTTGTTTTAACCTAGCCCAACAATTACAGTCAAAGCTGTCCTAGGACATCCTAGAATAACAGGAGACATACAAAGATCAAAGAACCCCACTTGGTTTAAGAACAACGATGAAGGTTGTGGCATTACTGATATAAACAGAATCAAACAATAGTCAAGGATATCCCTGATGAAAACTTTCAGTTTAAAATAGGTGCCATGGATTCTGGGTTACAGTTTCAGGATCAACATTAGGGGATATGAAAGGTCTTGAATCTGCATGAGCAAAGGAGAAACAGCAACTTTGATCTTCATGCTTCCCATTAGTAGAGAGCAAGTCTCAGTTCTTTGTACCACTAGATCTCATCTTTGCCAGGTACTGATTTTGGAGGGCACTGAATTCATGGCCTTATGTAGCATAAATGAGATAGCAGGGTATATGAGGAACTCCACAGGAAGACTAAATTCTTACAAGTTCACCAAGCAAATTTATTCCCTTTTTTTAATTATTTTATTTCAGATTAGAAGCCACAGAAGGTTTTGAAAGGTGTGGTTTGGCTTACAGAGTGTGAGCTCTCACAAGAAGCACCTCAGTTGTTAGCAGACATAAGACCAACTCCAATTTACATTTAGAGGATGTGAGTAGGAAGTGATATGGACATTTCTTTGGCAGAGTTATTAATAGTTGAGTTTATAGTAAGATTAGACATAAGGCTGAGATGTACTGAACACCTGCTGATCACTTGCAATTTCAGTTGACACAAGGGTTAGTTTGTAGGATTTCACACTTTTCTGGATTTGATCTTCCAAAACTAAGACTGTTTCAGAAGGTTGCATTAAGTAGGAGTCATCTTTAAAGAACACAATCTGATGATTGGTTCCTGAGCTGGGAGCTTGTTTGCCCAGACACTATTTATGCTCTCACTCTGTAGACTGTGGAATTCAGTCATCTACTCCATAATACTTAGACTCCACAAGAATAGCAGACAGGACTTACAATCTTCTACATCTGATACATCATTCTTCTTCCGTTATCATCTACCCATCCAGCTATCCCTGTCCTGAGTACACATATATGGCTTGAAAGAGTCACTCTGTGTTACCCACTGCACATAATCATAGTGATGCAGGTGATTATTGAGTAATAGTGTGCAGTGGGCTACATGCAGTAGCTTCTGTAAGCATGTTGATGTTTTACTAACCAGCACTTTCCTATGTTCTAATTATTCAGAGAAAAATAGACATCTGCAGAAGAGAGAGGCGAATTGGTTTAGATCCTGATACTCAGAGGCATTTGACTGGGATAGACATGTGTGTGTTAATAAGCAGAGCTCATGATGGTGCTTCAGTTATCATCGTGATGGGTGGAGTATATATATATTTTATAATCACATGTGATCATACTCGAGGATTGGTCTGTTCCTGTAAGTTAGTAGGTACAGCTATCCCATCACGACTTACTGACAGCAAGCTAATTAATAATGGGTTAGAAATTATGCTTAGCATATGAAGAAACCTCACATTTTGGAAAAGGCAGAAAAGTAGAGAGAAGAAATCCTATTAGGTGTGTCCTCCACTAACACCGGACATACTGAACATCAAATCCTCTACTTCTACGTTAATCACCCTACTCATTAAGCAGTAGGAGCTGATTAAACAAAAGTCACTGAGGGATTCTGATGATGGAGGTTGTATTAAGTTCCAAAGCAGATCAAATTAGATGGCTGGATAAGTATTTGCACACATTAACATTAACTAGTCCTTTCTTCTGTAAAGGTGCAGGCAACATCTTTCTGGGTGCAGCCCAAATCAGCATTTTAATCATGTTTTCACATGAATTGTTCACTTATATTTCTAATACCGCAGGTCTGTGGCTACAAAGAGATGATACCACATTAAAAAGTCATGAATAAATATGCGTTAGGTAGGTGTAAAGCTTGACAGGCAGATTGTCCCTTCTAAATCAACACACATGGGACAGTTAGAGCTACATTTTGTGTTACTATCAGGTTCAGGAGTCATTGAGATCTAAATCAAATAACCTAGACATTAGACGTGTTCAGTGTCCCAAGTCATCCAAACCCTGTGTGTATCTGAGTAATACATTAATATCAGTGCTGCTGCACTTCACAGCATGGGTTATCAAATCTTGCAGTGTCATTTCAGGTGCCAGAGTTATGAAAACCTATTGTGCCAGCTCAGGTGCTATTAGATAACCCATATACATAAGTATTATTTGCCAGTGTTTTCTGTACTGTTTCTGACATGCTGAACATTCAAGGATCCTGCTGAAATCTGTGGAAGCTGCATGTCTTCTACACCCTTGAAAAGGAAAGGAGGTGCTTCTAGCACTTTCATCATGGACCACTCATCTGTGAGTGGTTGTCAGCAGGAACACTTAACACCTTCATATGCATTGGGAATAAGACTTTCTGGCGTGGAGTTCTCATAGGCAAATGAATAGGAAGCACAAAGTAGGAACAGAAAGATTTGCCTTCACTAAGCCTACTTCTTTCATTACTTCATATACAAAAATGTCCATGTATAATCATGGTCACCCTCCATCTGTGTCAACTTAGCCAGTAAATCCATATAACAGGTCAGTATTGTCCTGTGTAGCAATGAGTTCCCATGTGTAGCAAGATTAAAAACAAAATAGCAACAGAACAAGAAAAGGGGAAAAATGCAGTTATTGGCATGTTCAGGTAGTAAAGAAGGGGGGAAAAAGAGAGCAGTGATAAAGCTTTATCATTTCTTTCCTGTAGAAGAAATTGAAATGCACTTTACCCTATCAATTTTAGACAGACAGATGACAGATGCTCTCAGTCTAGAAAAGCTCAATAATATTGCATTATCATTATGACTTCTTTAGAGAGGATAACATTTCAACTATTAAAATTACTTGCTTTGTCCTGGCTCATTGTTAACGACCTACTTTATCACCATCAGTAACCTGAATAGTAATGCTCTCACTAGATATGGTAATCAAGAATTGATTTGCAGTCTAAGCTAAGTCTGGCTGCCATTGTTGGAGTCTCAGCTGGTTGGAGATGAGGAGTGACTTCCAAGATGTTAATTTGTTCTTTCTCCTTTAAAATCTGGTTAGGAACAGACCAGTATCACCTCATTAGTACATACTTGAATCTTGCTTACTGCAAAATAAGGCTATGTAATGCTTCTGAGACGAAACCTTATGTAAATCCCAGTCTACGAGGATTTGCTGTCAGACTACAAGTATTTGACCCAGTCAATGGCTCCTGACAGATATCAAGAGCTGGGAAAACATCTTCCTGGAAGAAAAAAAGATCTCTTCACACTGTTACTCAAAGTCTAAATAACTCAGTGTCTGGACTGATTGCTGCGCCCATCAGAGACTTCAGGTTACTTTGCCATGTTGTATTCTGCTTCTTGATGAAGATGCAGCTGAAGTTTGAAGCCCAACCTTTCACACTGTATATTCACACTTTTTGTTTCTATTATGGTCAGACAAAAGAAATGGACTTCAGGGGAAATAAGAAAACTGGTGTTAGATCAACTGAAAGTGTCCTTCCAAGTATTTCCTTTGTAGCCAGCAGAAATGGATATTTGGTCTCTTCAAAACAGCGTGCATTTCATTCATTTGCATTCAATTAAATGTGAGCTGCAATATGAATTAGGCTGGATGGAAGATAACACGTGCCTTCATTCCCTTCTGCAAAAGAACTCAGGAGAGTTTAATTGTAATGAAAACATAAGAGACCATGGGAGGTAGTTCTACTTTCTGGATTTCGCTAGACATGCCTACAGCTGCTCTTCCTCTAACAGAAACGCTTTTCTGGACAGCTGGTGTTAGCAGTATTAGGGAAGAACAGATTCATCCAAGTGACTGTCATCTCAGTCACTTCTACGTTATAGCCCCTGGCCAACAACAGAATGGAGCAGTCCTCTGGGCAAAGGGAGACAAAGCATATGAAAATATCCCCTGAAGCTGGGTTTTGCCCCCTCTTTCTAAATGCAACTGGAACAGAATCCAAGATTGAAGTTCTTCATACACCTTTCTCATGAGCATGGCTGATTCCTCTACCCCTCCCATTTCTCCTCTGTGATACTTCAGTCTGGATCTGTTCTGCACTAACAACTTTATATAGTCTGGCTTCTAGGGTGAGTCAGTAAACAGCTATCCTTAGTTAGGCAGAACACCAGAAGCTGACTCTATTAAGAGCATATTATTTATTGATCACACTGCTACCAGAAGAGTACAAAAACACGTTCCAATGGAGCTAAAAATAAAGTAAAATAAAATAAATAATATATAAAATAAAATAAATAAATAGAATTAATATAATGTAATATAATAGTGCTGATGAGGTTTCATTTGGCAGCCAGATCATTCAAACATGTTCATTGGTAAAAGGAATTGTAAATCC
>JANHGB010040518.1:16090-52909 GCA_026283785.1 Coracopsis vasa | reverse complement strand
AGCCCCAACTTTCTCAGCCTGTCTTCACACAGGAGGTGCTCCAGCCCCTGATCATCTTTGTGGCCTCCTCTGGACTTTTCCTGGTGGCATCTTCAGGGATTCAGTGCTTATTTTCCTACCAAAGCATTTCTGCAGCATGAAGGCTTTGTCTTACCATTTCCTGACTGTGCAGAATGCATTACAGGCTCCTGAGACAGTGAGATCAGATTTTCCTATCTAGGATCTCTGTGCAAAGTAACTCTTCAGTGTCACTACAGATAGCGCTGTATCTGTACCACTGCTGCAGGAGCAGAGCATGTTAACTAGCCTGGTGTGAGCACAGGTACGTATGAAGGCACTTTTAGAAAGCGGAAATAAAGTGTGTACTTGGGCAACATGGGCCGGCCGCACGGGGCTTCCCGCCGTCGCCGTCCCGCCGTACCTGGTGCCTCTCAGCACAGACGAGGCTGCACATATTGGGAGCCTCCAGACTAAGGAGGAAGCCGACACGAAGACGCAGCCCCAGCCCGCCGGGAAGCGGTAGCGGAGAGCGCAGAGACAGCGGGCCGAGGCGCGGAGCTGCTGGCGGGGCGGTGGAGCGAACCGCAGCGGAGGTAGCAAGCACAGCCACGACACCCACGCACCGGCCGCGACAGCTGAAGAAGCCACACAGCCTGCGCTGACGCGGCACTGCGCCCCGTAACCCTCCGCCTCCGGCGGGGTGCCGGCGGGCTCACGCGGGAGGCGTTGCTCCGCCGAGAAACAAGTCCGGCCGCGCCCCTCCCTCGGCTGCCGAAGTGGGTCGGTGAACGGTGGCGGGGCGAGAGGGGGCGCTGCGCGGGCGGCCCACCTTCCTGAGGGAGCTGTCGGTGGCGGCCCCGTTAGTGGCGGCCGCGGGGTGGGAGAGCGGGACGGACCTGGAAGGGCTCCGCGCGGCTGAGGGGAGGAATGCGCCGGCTCGAGAGGCGATGACACTGAGCCGCCCGTGCCGCGTGGGGCCACGTTGCTGCGAGTAACCACCGCCGCGTTCGTTACTGCTGGTTCAATCTGGTTCAATAAACTGGTGTTGCCTTTTCTCCTCAGCGATGGCTTCCTCGCTGCTCGAGCTGTGGTTCAAGGCGTCGTACCTGCCTAATCAAAAATTACCCTGTTTAATGCGCAGCCTGTCCTGTGTGCACGGGCAGCTAGACCCTGCTCCATCCTGCCTCTGGCTCCAGCAGCCCTGAATCCTTCTGGAGAAGGCATTTCTGGATGAAAAATTCCATCTCCCCGTTTTTCACAATAAATCCTATCTTGCCAGGCAAAGTTGTTTTAAAGCATCACTGCTGATAAATAAGAGGTGTTTGAAGTCTATAAGTTATGCACTTGCATGCTAGACAGTGTAATGGGTTTCTGATTCCTGGCTGAGGCCCTGAGTGCTGCTGCAATATTGTAATAAATAAAACAAGCTGGAGCTGGATGAAGTCCGAGGTTTCTTGCTTGCTTCCTGATTTAAAATGCCAAGGTCACCTGGAAGGCAGTGGTACATTTCCTTGTATGCTTTCTCCTTATTCAGAGGCTGCCTTGGTCAGAAACAGAGAGACCTGTAGGAGATTATGTTAGATACAGCTTTAGCATCTCAGCTGTCAAATGGTAAATATTATCATATATGTCATACACCATTTCTCAACATTCTTCAAGAATCTCACTGAAGAAGCATATTTCAAAACACTGAAGTTGGATGATACTGAGGTTTCAAGCAGAAAGTGCTTCAAAATGCTTAAAATTAGTGGTCTTATCTCACCAGAAGCAAGAAGAGGCATTAAGCTTTAGGCATATTCCTCACCTATATGAATCCCTCTGTCTCTGGAGACATATATGATAGCACAGTGCTCATGCTGCAGCTGGGCCCCTGCCTTCAGCTTCTCTTTTTGCCGGCAGTAAACAGGACTGTCTCAGCGTCCCAGCTCTCCCTGATATATTTCCACTCCCTTCTCCTTTCAGTTTTTAGATCACTAGCCACACCTCAGTGCCTACCTTTCCACTCTCTGCTTTCTTTTTGAATTAACCTTCTTATTAGGGCCTTGCTAATGAAAGGCATTAAATGAAAGGCATTGTGGTAAAGCTGAGAGGGAGGTGAAGGCAAGAGACAGGAACTATGATCAAATAAAACAGTGCTCGGGATGTTTCTTAATTAAGTAAATCTCAGGATTATGCAAGCTGCTGTTCAAGTATTCTTAGGAAAGGAGATATCTGTATGAATCACCATCAATTTTCATTATCAGCCACTGCAAGTGATATCAGAGAGCAAGCGTAACATCTTCCTGATAGCACAGAGTTAACAGATGGGTCTTTCCAGTTCTTTTAGCATAAATCCCAATGACAGGGAACACGTTTTGGATTTTGTAAACCATGGCAAGGCTGGGAGCTCAGGCAGTCTCAGCTGGTTGCATTCCAATCACCCAAACTCACTTACCACTGAGAAAAGAAGGGATTTTTTTCTCTGCTTCTTGCTTTGTAATCAACATGAAATTGGTTTACGTCATTAAGACACCATTGTTGCAGCTGAGATGTGACTGTATTTCCTGTGATGATGGAAGAGACTTTTGTAACATGAAAATACCCAAATTTCAATTTGCTAGATATTTTGCAATACTTCCCAATGAAACTTATTCTAAACCTTAATTTATTTCTGAAGAACACTTTATTGAAAGGTGGGATTGGGTTGATACTACACAATTAAATCACTGGGAGCTGAACCAGAAAAACTAATTAGAACATCTGCAGCCACCAAAGCAGTGATGCTCAAGAGGATTTTAGATTTCCTGGTTTGACAGCTGTCCTTCCTTGTAACAGTGTTTGTAAAATGTCAAGAACACTTCCTTAACAAAACCATTCCTCTAACAACAACGTATTTAAAAATACTAAATAAATAATAAAGTTACGCCTGTGGAGGCTCTGAATGTTCTGCATACCTTTTGTCTCCCACCACAGAAAATACAGTCTTCCTAACTAATGAATGGAAAACCCTCTCCTGGAAAGCCCTCTCGCTTGTCTTCCAAATAGTATGTTACTCCTAAGTCAGGCATTTTGTAGGTGACCCTGATTCTGACGTGGCTTTTCTGCTGGGCACTGTCTCGTTATAATCGACTTCCCTTGTCTCATCTAAATATCTGATGTCTAAAGAAAAGGCTGAATTTGTTAACTCTGGATATTGCAATGGCTAAATATCATAACATCAAACTCTGCCTCCACCAAAGCTTAGTCATGAAAACTACCTGAGAGAGGAAAATACTATATCTGGTGAGAGCAAAATATGTGGCTTGGTTTGCTGCACTAAAAGTGGAGAAAATGTAAAAGAAATATGTTGGTGCTAGAAGTAAGAACAAGACTTTTTTTCTCTTAAGGCACTCCACAATTTCTTTAAATCTTCATGCAGCTTCACATAGCATTTCTCTTTGGACACAGATTAGTATAGCTCAGTGAAATACGCTACCAGTCAAGGATTTGGTCTATGGTTTTCTTCTAAAAAGAAAATTGTTTTTTATGAATGAACAGAATGTTTTCTGAAACCAAATACAATTCAGAGAAATATCATTTATTATATATATTATATATATATGTATTGCATATATAGATATTTATAGATATGTTGCAGTTGAAGGTTACTTGTGTTCTCCATAATTATCACATATACTGATTCCATTATTTTTCCTCACTGCATTTGGGAAGGGTTTTCAATAACTCATTAAGGTGACAGAAATCTTTCTGTAGAATATGTTTTGTTGGTGCCTTGGTTCTCAGAGTTCTTAGCAGTGGCATTTTAATGGTGTTTGGAGTGTAGCGGCTGTGTTGGAATTAATAATCTTCGTTGGACTCTTTCCTGTAAATTCTGGCACATCACTTGCCGTCTGGCTGTCTGGTAAGAGCTACTCGGAGGAGGGCAGTTCATCTCATTTCCTTCCCCTATTCTTAGGCAAAGCAATGATAATCTTAGATGAATTCTTTACTGACAAACAAAGATTGTAGGAAATTTACATGTAGTATGAAAGAGTATTTAAAGACCCAATTTTAATAGCTGTGGGCTTAAATTTTAAAGGCGGGTTCTCTCTCAAGTGTCTGATCATCTTTCTTAAACAATGTAAACAACTTTTTTTCTTCATTTTAGGAGACACCATTCTTCCACTACAGCGACTCTTCTTGATTTCAAACAGTTTTATGTTGGACAGAAAGCCAGAGGCTGTCTTCCACACCAAGGTTATAAATTATGTCTTGTCTTATTTCCATTAAGCAAACAGAAGTCTTTTTAATTAATTCAATTGGAATAAGTCCATATTAAATGCACAGAGGATTCTGACAGAGCTGCTAGTTAATGTCTTATAAAAACTCCAACCTTTTCCTGACTACCTGTCCTTGAAGGATCAATCCTGCAATTTCAAAGACATAGCTTTTAGGATGAAGCCTCATGGGAGCTCCCAGCTGCAAATACATCTTGCATAGAGAAAATAGCTACAATTTTTGAAAAATTGTAGCTTTTATAACGCTTTCAAGACAATTCTCACCAGGCAACTGTCAGCAGATCTATTTTGTGCATGGAGATGCTATCTTTATTTATGTTACAAGTTATTTTTACTTTGGCTGGGACAGTTGTAACAGTATTTAACCCTGATGTAACACCAATTTGAAAGTATGGATGTGTGTCTGTAAACTGCATAATCATGTTCACAAAGCAGTATCTGTCCTATCATTCTCTGAGCAAACAAATCAAAAGAGAAGACACTGTAAGGAGACTTCCTTAAAGTCTGATCCTTTGGACTATGTGTGCTCAAGGGCTTCTGATCAGGAATCAATCTTTTAAAAAGTCTCAAGTTCATGGCTTTCCTGTAGAACTGGAAATTTTGGGTTTGATTCTTTAGGACTGGAGACTAGTTTAAATTAAGTCAATGCTCCCATGCTTAGCAGCTGTATTAATTAACGGTTGCTGGCTGGTGATATTTGCAAATATATCCTACTTGTTCATTGTAAAAACAATTACTTGTTCGGTACACCTGCATGTCTTTCTTGCTTCCATAAGGACAATAGCTTCTTTGGCTGAAACATCCTGTTCAGAGTGTTACAATAAAAGGCTGTAAAACAGTTTGTTCTTAAATTGTTTGTCTTTGTGACCCTTAAGCTTTCTGCCAGCTTCTCACTGTGCATTCAAGTAAGAGCTTTGTACAATTCCTCTTTGGTGTTGCATTCACAAAATATGTTTCTTGCCTGTTCTGCGGTCCAGTAGCTCTCAATTTGCTTTTTCATCCTTTTTTTTCACCCCCCCAGAAACTACATCATTACTTTCACTCTGGTCCTAATAAAAAATTAGAATGTAAAAAAAAAAAAAAATAATTTAGAAATTTTCAATTATAATAATATTTTTTCAGATATTAAGAATAATATTGCCGGGAAATCTCTGGAAAACAAACAAACACCAAATTGCCTCTAACAAAAAAAAAGTCTGTGTTAGTGTGGGGTCATGCAGGTGAAAGAAAGGGAGATATGTAAAACCCCTGTGCCAAAGAGTCAGTGACTCCTGTTATGCCACTGCAACTGGGAAAGGCTGCTTTCTGCCAGTGGTTTGTCACTTATGGTTCTGCAGAATTTTGTATCCATAATCTGGTCATTAAGTGATTACTATAATTAGAAACACTAGAATACAACATTGGTAACAGGCACAGCACCGTCCTAACAGATTGGGAGATCATGTGTGCTCTCCAGGACAGACTGCTTTCATTCTTGTGGCTGTGAGGAATACACTATCTGTCATCTCCATCTCAAAGACAGTTTATCTTTTAAAATAACATGAAGTCTGTGAGTGCAGAAATGACCAAGTAGTGAATTACCTGCTTTTCTGGGAAAATGAAAGAGAATTAAATGCCCTGTTTAATGTTCCAGGCAATGGCAAAAGATTTATACTGGTAGTTCCAAAGCTCCTGTTTCAGTGTTGTGGGTTTGTTGGTTTTTTTTTTTTCAAGCAATGCTCTTTTTTTCAGATTTGCAGAAAAGCCCAGTGGCTTTCAATTTTATTTTATTTTTTTTAATTAATGCTAACATCTTAAACTAACGAGAAATTTGATTTAAGAGTTGGACTATGCAATTGTAATCTTTGCACAACCAGAAGAGTAGCATCTCTAAAGGCACTTTAACTCTGCTTGTATGTTTTAGGCACAATAATGTAATGACTATCTTCATTTAAAAAAAGAAGAAAAACATAGAAAACCTTTATGTTCTGTGAAAGGAAAGCTATTCCCATTGTATACCCCTGCTAGCAGGAAGGCAGAAGGTTAATGAGAAAGCCTCCTTTAGGATTGTTTTTCAGATGTGCATAGGAACAAGACAAGGATGAACTCTATTGGTTCTTAATCAAGAGCAATAAATTAACCTTAAAATTAATCATTTATTCAAAAAAAAAAAAGAGAAATTTATAACTGTCCTCACCCTGTATTATGCTGCAGCTTGACAGTGTCTGAAAAAATAACCCTCGTATACGTAGATCCTCTTTGATTTCCAATGAGTTCATTCAACATGGGGCTTTTTTGTTTAACATCTCTGACACATCTCTTTTATTGGAAGGATTTCTTTCTGAAAACATTGACAAGTCCTGCAATGACTTTCCATAGACTGTAGGTTTAGATAGGACTGAGGAACACTTCCACAGAAGTGAAATCTCTTTGAACCAAAGGTAGAGTTTAGCTGTCAGAGTTTGTCTTGAAATGATTACTTTCATGTGACTCCTGATACTTAGCAACTCTGTAGCACTTTCTGTTTGAAGACCTTCAAACTGTATGTAAATTAATTCAGCAGCATTGAAATGTGTAGAAGGAGATAACTATTTTATATTTATGCTTTGCTTTTTGTAGTTGTTTGTTTTTACAGATGAGCGGACTGCATGAAGAGAACTGTCTGATTTGTCTGAGATCACAAAAGTGTGAAAACTGGCAACACTGACAGAAACTAAGTTTCCCAACTCTTGAATCTAGAGAGAATACATTAAAATAAAAATCAGGGCAATCTGCACTCATCAGAATTTTTGTTGGTGTTCTGCATGTGTGGATGGTGTGCGTCCAATGCATGGCAAACTACACACTATTCTAGGGATGAAATACGTGGGAGGGAATAGAGAGGGAGCTGCAGCAGAAAGCAAATGATAGGAATGACATTTAAGAGCAGGTTGGAGAACTGCATGTGATTTTAACAGCTGGTTGTGCTGAGACATACTGAACTGCTTCCAGCGCAGCCTTAACTGTAACATTGGCAGTTCTAGCGTATCAACCCAAACACTCCCTCCTGAGATCTGCATGGGGGCTGGATCCTTGCTGCCTAGAGCTCCTCCATTCTGCAGGGGTGGTAACTACATTTGTCTTGAGTGTCTCTCTCCTCTCCTTGGAGCCTTGAGGTGGCTAGGGCTCACTGGAAAGGATATAGTTGATAAGGGCTATGTAAAGAATGCTACAATAGCTTGGGGCTAGAAGGACTATATTATACTCCTTATTGCAGTGGGATTCACTTTAATGGTTGGGCCAAAATTATGGCTAAGGCAGCTGAGCCCTTCTGCTTGCATGCTTCCTTTGAAAACTGAGCAGATCATCGTTTCCAGCTTTTTTTTTTTTTTTCTTTTTTCATTTTTAGCTGGTAGCTTCTGTTTGTAATGCTGATAGAAGCAAATCTCTGACAGTTTAAATGGGAGATGTTCGCATTTAATATCTGTAGTGTAACCTGTGTATACTTAGGGAAATTGTCACCATTAAAATAAAAGGGGACAGGTAACTGCAAGTTTTTTCGTAATGAGAATATTCAATTTATACACAAGTAAATGGGAACAAAGTGGTCTTATTTTAGAGCTAGTCAGCCCACATACTGATATAATCAGGAGCCAGTTCATGCACAGAAGCAACCTTAGGTTGCCAACACCTTGTAATGTAGTCACGGAAAATCTGCATAATCAAAATAACCATGCACTTTGAAGACATGCACACAAGTGTAAATAGGACGAGCACCGAAAGGTTTGTGGAAGATAGAGCAGCATAGGGTGAAACTGTAAAGGAACATGTTTAAAGCAAGAAATACTTTTCCTGCAACACCAGTGTCCCTTCAACAATCTTGAGAGGAGATAAAAATACTGCAGAGATTTAAAATTCCAGCATAATGGGTGCTGATGGGAATGAAGTAAATGCAACAAGAGTATGTATTGTACACTCAGTGTCAAATATATCTGCTCTCCCGAGGACTGCAAATTCCGTTATAAGGTCATACATCTCACTTTTTGGCTCCATCCATCTTTATCATTCCAGAGAATGATAACTGTTACAGCCTGCCTTGTGTTACACTTGAGTATTAATAGTGTTGTTATCTGACCAAACACTGCAGTAAAATAAACAGCTTATTTTTTTAAGCATACATATGTATGTGTGCATTTCATAATGCCATCCTTATGTGTTGTATATTAACATGCTAGGACGCTCAGGAGAGGAAGTTATTGCAATAAACTCAATTTTTATTACGATGAAATACTGTATTTTGACCCTCACAATAAGATCTCAGTTACTTTGTTATCATACATAAGATGAAGAGTTTGTAACATGCTGATATATAAATGTTTATGGTGCCAAGATAATTACTGATGTGTGATAGCTATGCATATTTTGTTCCAGCTTCAAAGATCTTCAGTCATCCCTACAAGTCAACATCAAGTTCCTACTCCTATTACAATTAAAATCATGTTTATCTTTGAACTCTGTGTGAACAAGAACGGGCCCCTTGGGTAGCTGTATGAAATAATATGCTTTAGTAACATTTACTTCAGTCATCTGATCAGCCCTGTGAGTTGATTTGAACCAAATTACTCAGGTAATTGTAGCATGGTTTACTTACAGTTTTACATTTTTAATTATCATGCAAGTCTCTAACATTAAAAATTATATATATTTAGGAAAAAAAAGAAACATGTATTAGTGGTTTTCTACAAGCAATATTCAGATAAGACACACAGACCAAAAAAAACCATACAACCACTCCAAAATATGTAGTGTGTATCCAGCTTCTGTGAATTCTAGTTGTTACTGGAGAAAAGAAAACAAATGCACATTTTATATCAGTCCAAAGAAATGTTTTCTCTTTGAATTGCTGAGGCCTGAAGTTCTGAAAAGAAATTGAAAATGTTGTCTTGCTTTTTCCCAAAAGAATTTGACTGATAATCTGTCTTCATCACTTAAGTTTTGCCTTTTGTTCATCTCTCCTGTTTTCTTGTGTTCATTTATGGTCTTCTGTATGTCCTTTCTTCAGTAATATTTATTGTCTGCTTTCATGTCACTTGGCAAAACCTAAGGTGATAAATTGCAGACTGTTCATTAGAGAGAACAATCACCAGTGGCTTTACTTGCGTGGTAATTTTATGGGATGCCTTCTCTTTTCCTTTCACTTATAAAGAAATGAGATCTGAAATATGTTTATGGGAAAGAGGAAGTGGCATAACCATTTATAAAACTTGCAGCCACAATGTTGAAAAGGAAAGCAAGTTTAAAATCTCTAAGAGAAGCCAGATTCATTTTGGTTTTGTAGTCATTCCCTTTTCATGAGTGAATCAGGGTTATGTCCTCTTGTTATTTGAAATTCTACTATAGTTACTTTTCTTGAAGTTTTCCCCTCTGTAATATCTGATCCTACCACCAAAACTGATAACGATTTATAGATCTCATTTTACAGCTTAAGAAACTGAGGCTCAAAAAGGCTAAGTCATTGGTTCAAGTTACAAAGCAAGAATGCAGCAAAATTGTGAGTTAAATTTGGACCACCCGAGTCCTGTATCAACACTTTCACCCTAAAGCTATTGTTCTGTTGTGATGCAAAGAATAATATGACTCATGCATGTATACTCCTTTTTTATATACCCATTTAGAAGAGGGCCACCTTATGAATATTAATAACCCAGCACGCTTTTAAGGAGAAAAAATCCAGACAGATGTATTATCATTTGGAGAAGATTAAAAACTTGAGAACTTTTAAGTCAACAGTGAAAGCTGATGGCCAAATAACTGACTAGCTGCAGGTGCTGTTGTAGCATCTTCTTACACTCCATAGGTACCTCTTTGAAAAATTCGATGTCAGAACCGGGAAACCATATTTGTTGAAAAAATGGATCATGGCACGATCATAATGAAAAGTCTGGTGGAGGAAATAAAAGAAGGGAACACTCTCAAGCTTTCTAGGATTTCTAAATTTCAGAATTAAAAAACTAAACCAAACCAAAACAGCAGAATGAAGCAGATATTGTTTGACACTGTGACATCTTTCCCTTCAGCTGTAGCCCTCCCATGATTTTCCTTTACTCTTCTCCACCTACAGACTCAATTCACCTTCATCCGCAAACTGCTGTGACAAATTTGACTTTGTCAGTCCTGACTCCTCCTTAATTTAGGACTTGCTTAGCTCACTGTTATGCCCAGTCATTTTTTCCAGTCTGCATGTATATGCCCAGGCACACCTCTAGTCCCACTGCCTGAAAACCCCTCATTTATTACCAACCCTCTGAACACTAATCACTTCTGAACTGTCTGCATGCTCCCAAGCTCCTTGCTGCCTCCTCCCTCCCTTACTCAGAGTTTAGGTCAGAGAAGCAGCTGCTAAAGTTGGATGTTATTCTTCCACAAACTCACTGCCAGATGCAGAAACACTTGCTCTCCCGTCTCAGACCACCTGCACTGTGGATGCAGCTGCTGCCATGTCTAGAGGCAGAGAAACTATTTCTAGATATGTACAACAGGTGTCCTGAATCTGTGTCATTGAAGAAAGTCAGCTCTGTGGAATAATCCTGCATCTTTCACCTTCTGCCTCCTCTTCATGCTGTAATACTGGGAGTACTGGATGAGAATCAAATACACTGCAGGTTTCAGGGATGTCATTGCCACATGATTTTGGATAGGTGGTGTGCTTCCTTCTCTGGGTATTATAATTTCAGTAGTGGATGCATGATTCAAATTGGTGAAATACAGAGAATGAGCTAAAGAGGAAGAGATACAAGCTGCAGCTGTGCTAACTTTCCCTTTAGGAGAACAGGAAAGGATGACAATATCAGCTGTCACAAGAAGGGATTCCTTTTTTGTTGCTGTGCAGGACCCTACTGCACTACAACAGAGATAATCTACAATAGTTTCTTGCACAGCCTGTTGGATCACTTGGAATATCTTTTATTTTTTCAGGACCAAAACTGCAGAAACTTTGAGAGTTTGATAAGACAAGCACTTCAGCACATACCTCTGTTAGGCACAGAGTTATGGGGTTCTGCAAATTAGGGTTAAAAAAAGGAGTGAAGGGGACATATTCTGCAATCATCTGTACTTCCGTTCATAAAGAAAAATGGAGAGAGTTTTTTCATGATGATCTGGATAGCAAAACAGAAATATGGCAAGCATGTTTTCCTTCATTATACGTAACCACTGTTGCTGTAGTTCTGCAAATCCAGCTGAAGAAACAAGTGGTTGAGAAGAGCAACCTCTATGGCCTCACCATTGTTTTTCATCCCTCCTCCCATCACACCAATGCAATTACTTGCTGGGACATGCTGTAATGAAGGAGAATAAAATTACCTAAGATAATTTTTTGTTTGTTTGTTTGTTTTTTTCTGAGGACTTTTTTCAACCTGAATGTTTCAACAGATTGAGTTTGCTTGGGAATGGGCAATTAACTGGCTGGCAAGACTTACACCTACTTTTGCTGCTACAACCACTATACAATGGGCTGCAGTCTCAGGATAGCAATACTATATACACTGTATCCCTAGATACAACTGGCTTGATATTTAAGAAGACCAGAAGAAGGCACAAGCAGTGCCATATGAAGTGTCTACTTGTAGTTCTTTCATTATCAGTAAGGCAAAAAAAAGTACAAAGTAATGAAGGCAGGGGGTACCTGATGAACTGTTATTCACTAAATTCTTCAGCAGTAGGGAGCATATGTTCAAACAAGGAAGAGGTAGGTTTAAAACTTTAATTGAAGAAAGTCTTTAAATGGCATGTAATAACATTATAGAATTTGTATCCACAGGAGGTGATGGAGGCCGATTTAAAATAGATTTAGACAAATTCATGGATGCCAGGTACATAAATAGCCACTATAGGGAATAGGCAGAGTTGTATCTTCTAATATCCCAAACGCAGCTGTGGGTGTTTGGTAGTAGGAAAGAACACAGAAAGTGGTCAGGTGCATGGGCTTTCCCAAAACAGCATTTTCTGTTGGAGGAAGAAAACTGGGCAGGATGTACCATTGGCCTAAGGACATTTCTTATACCTGCTATATAAATAGGTCTGGGATTGTTAAATATATGTCTCAGGTATTTGGATTTGCTTTAGTTTTGAGTAGCACAGTATCCGGTAGTATGTGAACAGAACACTACAACAATAAACACAAGATAAAACATTGTTTAGGGGTATTGGGAAACAAACTACAGCCAGGCACAAATATAGCCATTTCAAATATGTACTGAAGAAGAAGTTACTCTACTATCCAACATTTTTGGTGTCAAATCGAATTCGTGTCTGAGAGACAGCCAACATTCCTGGTCCAGTTTCCTTAGTACTTTGGAGGTGTAAAAATGAGCAGCTTTGAGAGTATTTACAGAGACCTCTGAAGATTTAATTCCGGAGGAAGATAGTTGCTGTACAGATTTTATTTTCATGAAGATGCCTGCTGTTAGGCTGGGTGCAACATGGAGTTTCGGGGGGGTTTTATTGACCCACAGTGTCTTTATATTACGATATAGCAGTGGTTAACTTTGAACCTGTTCTGATATACATTGTTTCCAAGCAACCCAATCTACTGCAGATGCATCACTCATCCTTTTCTGAGGACATCACAGAAAGCAAAATATTTGGAGAGACAAAGAACACCCATTTAGGTATAAGATGAGGCAGCTTGTAGTGGTTTTAAATTTTTGGGTCAGATTCCTTTCTGACTCAGCACATTTGCTGCATATTGATTCTCCTTAAGTTACATAAGGCATAAACCCAGCTCTTTGTCACCAAAAGCAGTACAGCTGTTTCCAGGACCATGAGTCATGTGTATGACTTCTCTTTTTAACTTCCCACTGGCTTTTGAAAAATATACTTTAAATCAATTTTGCTTTTCAACACCAAAGAGAAACAGCAGTAAGTTTTCCCAAGAACCAGAGATTTGGGCAAAACAAAGTTTCCATATGCTAGGAAGGTTGTGTTGCAAAGTTGTTTTAAATTCTAATATTGACACAACGTTATAGGATACTCAAGAAATAATATATGTGGAAAATTAACTCCATCTCAGCCAGACCCAATACAGATGCCCAAAACTTCTCCAGTGGTACAAAGAAGCTGCAGTCCTCTCAACCATTTACTTAGTCTCTTATTATAAAAGTAACAGGGAAAGACAGTTCAGCAGAAGCTTGTTTTAGAAGTTACCTGTTCTTTGTCAGACACTGTGGTTACACTTGAAAATGCTCACCTCCCTGTCACTTAATACTAGTGACTATGTGATTTGTCACAAAGATGCAGGTGGTGGTGGAGGAAAGAGAGAGCACAATGATCTGAAAGCTGTTATCTAGGAGTGTGCCCATGTGTAGTCCTGCTGTGATCCCAAGATGAAGTGATCTGGCACATGCATGTCACCCTGTTTGTTATCACAGTATCTCCCAGGCACCTACAGAGCCTACCCAGATCACTGCATAATATACACAAAGAAAGCAAGATGTGGATAAACTATGCAATTCGCCTCAAGTCACTTGGCAACCTGTGCCACATCCAGGAAATTTTATGAGTTAGTTTTATGTGTTGAAGCCCAGCCTATTTACTGCTAGGCTCATGAAGCAAGGAATTTATGGTGCCTCTCCTCAGTCTAACTCCTCTTATGGGTTTAAAAAAGCCACTGCAGTACTTTAACTGGCTTCCCAGGTGATGCACCAGCACCCAGATACTTGACTTTTCCCTCCAGAGCAATGCTGAGAATTAGGTGAAGTGTATAAAGCACTCTGCAGATTAGAAGTGCACTGGTTCTAGGTATTATTTGGGAGCAGTGGCTTTACAGCAGTTTAGAGAGGATTTGCTGAAGTTACCTCACTTGCACACCTAAAATTATATGATATCCACATATCGTACTATATTCTATTTGTACGGCAAACATGTGAAATCTGTATGTTTGCACTCATCTCCTCTAAGGCCTTTTGTCTTGTTTGTGAGTCGAGAGACAGTGTGCAACTTCCTGACTTCTGTGTTCAAGATCAAATGTAAAAATTCAGTGAGGGATTAATGAGCAAAATCTCCAAATGTTTTTACAGTTTCATGCATCTCACACACTTGCATAAATTTCAACAAATTAGTAATTTTTACAAAAATAATGGCAAAGGCATGATAATGCAAGAAAGGCTGAGACATTACTTGATAGTTCTTTTATATATTATTAACTTCTCTGGCTTGCTCAAAGCTTCTCTCCATTATGTTTGAAGTCTGGCGAGAAACTCAACAAAAACAGGCCTGATGCAAGGTTTTTATAATGGATTTTACTGAGGCAAAAATAAGCGAACCAGTTTCATACCATCACAGCTTAGGTAATAATTAATTCATTTAAAAGGACAGATATCAGATTTTAAGTCAATTTGTACCAATGCACCCAGAAATAAATACAAGAACACAAACTTAATGTCTTTTTTATCTCTGTATGTACATATATATATACACACATGTATATACCTATGTGAGTTATACAGAGACAGATATATTTATGCATAGGTGGGAGGTATGTATAAGTTACCTTCCTTGGGTGTAACCCTGTGAATAACCACACAAACAAGCCAATGCAGGATCAGGCCCTGACTCTGCCTTTTAAAAAACAGTGCTGCTGCTTAGCAACCATTTTGTTCCTGGATGAAAGCAGGAACCTCACAAATCATAAACAAATACGTAGGTCCATGTAGAGGCCAAGCCAAATAAAATAGTAATGGTAAACTTTCATGAAAAATAAGAGTATAGGTTACAGAGCTTTAAAGGAGGGATTTAAAAAATAAATAAATAGGAAATAAATATTGTGCACAGGACATCTTCAGTTACTATGGAAAATGAAAAAAGACCTCCAGAGAATATAAAAATAAATTAATTTGGTCTTGTAAAGCCAAAATTTAAAGTGGTTTTAAACTTACTTAAACTTAAATTCCACAAATAATGATTAGAAATATGTGTTATTTCTTCCATAAAATGTAATGTGGAATGGAGAGGACAATGAGTTGTTTTTGTTATCTTTATTTGCAGTTATTTTTAATCATATCAGGAAAATGTACTCATGCACTGAAAATTCATTAAAATCTAAGGCTGACCAGATGCACTTCAGAGAGCCGCAGCCAGCAGACTACAGTGCTGGTGCTCTTGAGTTTACTTCCTGACATACCATGTGCTCTCTGAAAACTGCTGAGTCCAATTTTCAGAGATCTTTGTATCATTAGAAATGCAGCTGGCACCCAGACATCACATTTTCCAAAGAAAATCTAATGAAAAGAAAATGAGGTGCCTAACTCTCAGCACAAGTAGATGCTTAATGTTTTAAAGTACTTTTGAAAATCCCATTAGGCACCTAAATAAGTTTGAAAAATCTGAGGTTGAGCAAAATCCCCTTGAAATCTATGGGAGTTACTCTACTAACTTCAGGAGATTTTGAATCAGGCTATTATACCAGTTATATTGTTAAATGGTACCAAGTTTGTATCTCTGAACAGAAAATCTTGTATTGCTGCATGGAAGGACACCCACCCTCTAGTACCAGCTCAGACTGGAGAGAGCAGCAAGGTAGCTGATCAGGTAATTTCTTACTCTAAATTGGTTGATATGATACTCAAATAACAGTCCTTGACAGCAAATGATTGCAAGTGGCGGGGCCTCTTGGTTTGTGATCTGGAGACAATGATATGGAGAGGCTGAAGGGAACAGATCCTTTCTGAGGGTGATGCCTGCACACCCTAGCCTGGAATAGATCATCTCCCAGTTAGACAAACAACTATTTTGCCACTTTCATTCATTTGCCCACTGCTGTGTCATCCCCTGGATGTAGAGAATCCCTGGCACTGATCTGCTCACCTCTGAATATATACTACCCAAGACATGGTTTCTGCTTCCTTCTCTGTGCTTTGTAATGTGGAAGTTTTACTACAGTCTGCAGAAAATGTACAAATGCTCTCCTGACATTTCACTTCCCTATCTAGCTGTAGGGCAAATCCCTATGGACTGATCTCTGTGCGCATCTCTGTATGCATCTCTCTCTATTTTTAAACTGCAATACATCTAATCATGGCCCAATACCTGTCTCAAGAAGCATAAATTCTCCTCAAGTGAGGGAGAACTACACCAAATGAGGAACAAGACAGGCAAGCCCCACTGTTTTCTTTATATCCTGATCTAGAAAATTTCAGGCCGAGAGGATGACCCCTGTGCCTTCTCCAACAAAACAGAAGATCCAATCAATAGGGAATGGACTAGTTAGCTATACAGTTTACTATATTTTTACAGTCTAGAAATTGTACTTCTTTTCCCTCAAAAACGCCTCAGTGCTGATTTCCCTTGACTTACAAACAATGAGCTCAGTGTTACAAGGTGCCCAGGCTCTTAATTTCCATAGCAGAAGGAACTCAGTGGAATTGGTCTTGCTCTGATCAGTGAACTGACAGATGAGAGCAGAGAGAACTGAATGCTTAAATTTTCTTGATGGTCTTTGACTCTGTCCATTCCCTAGCAAGTTCATGTGTCTGATTACCTCTGTGTGGTTTTGCTCATGCAAAATAAAGGCAACCAGGCTGGCTCCTTCATCTACAGCAAAAAGGAAAACAGGAATAAGTGCCTGGCAAATGGAAGGGAGCAAAATTGGAAATTTTTGTATAGAAGCTTTTAAAAATTGCTGAAACCCAGGAATCTTTAGGAGTATGGTAATAAGTTTCCTGAAAAACAGAAGGGAAACATTAGAAGTTCTTAATTGATAATGATGCTTTTTAACTTCACTAAAAATAAAGCAACACACTCAAATGCTTAAGATAGTTTTACTATAGAATTTCCAACTTTACAAGCATCATGTTTTGCCTCTGGAGGCTGCTTTCATACAAGTTAAATGTTGACATACTCACTAATTTTTGAAGGGCTTTGAGCAAGGAAGTAATACATTAGCTGGAGGCATGTCTGCAGAAAATAGTCTCTGTGTGTAATGCTATCATAAACAAAGTTATACATTAAAAAAATACATTTATATTTTCCAGTTATCTTCCTATTTTGAAGTCTCAATAGGAAATGTCGTAAACCCCTTCAGGAATGTAGCAACTGGTGCTGTTACTTTGAAGCAAATGAAGCTGTTATGGTTACTAAATATTGGGCGGGCTTTGATTAGATCAGTGCTATCAATTCTGTTTAGGAAGGAAACACTGCCAGGTTTCATTATGATGCTTCTGATACCACATCTCTTAGAGATAAACTAAACCTCTAAAAAGTACCTTTCAAAAAAGTACTCCTAAATACTTCTGGTTAAAACAGAGTTAGAAACATCTGTTTTCTGGGAAGCCCCTTTTCAGGGGGAAGTTACAAGGTTGCATGAAAGGGAAGGAGAGCTTCTTGACTAGCTAGCAGTGACAAGAGCTTTCATTTTTTTAAGGTTTTCCACCACAAGATTAATGCTGTCCTTGAATATGAAATGGATGACAAAAGACTTCTGGATGACTGGAGGAGATTGTCATGGAAATGCCTGTGGAAAGATGTTGTGGTTAACATGGAACCTTCTTTCTCAGACAAAATAAGTCCATCTCTAAGACAACTGATCTTTCTGCATGTGCAGGGTGAAACAGAGCAAGTACACTCAGAATGAGAAAGGGAAATCGTATTGATTAACTTTGGTTGCATTTTCATCAATGTTTATCAAGGGAAATTACTCCAGGTTGAAAGAGAACATCAAGCACAGGGCACTCAGCAAATCACCACCGAAGTTTAATAGTTATGAAAATTTAATTGGGCTTGTAGATTGTAACTGATGCCTTTCAAGGCTGACAACCAAGGAATATCCAGAGAAGTCATGTGATGGGACATAAAGTTTACAACCACAGTCCATGTAAGTTGATTGAGGCCAGATAACAAAATTTAATGTGTCAGCCTTCTTGTGTATTATACTCTAATTGCAATTAATAACTCTGTGTTCATGAAATCTCTCAGCAATTAGCTTGTTCTGCTTAAGCTTGGAATCAGGAATGTAATTCAGATTTAACTGTTTAGCTGGAAAAGGTCTGTAAGTCTGAAAAGCAATCTGAGTATAAACAAACACACCTCCTTAGTGGAAAATAACATGCTTGTAAAATCTTGTGGAAATACTTCCTGAGAACGAATATAAAAATAATAATAATACTAAAAAAAATCTGTTAAGCCCCAAAAATGTCACATTACCAGGACCTTCCCCTTCAGGGTGCTGACAGACTGAGGAAAGTCATCTAAACAGCAAAAACTCTAAAAGAGCTGGTCTGCCTCACATCTGAGATGCATTATTCAGTGTGAAAGCTGAACTTCATGGGGGCTACTTAATCTGGCATCAATATACCCTTTACAGTAGAGATTTTGATGTTCAAATACCCAGCTATGTGCTGCTTATTTTACCTTAATGTCTGAGTAAATCAGTGGGTCAATAGGCTACTGCACAAGCACCCCAGATTCAGACTGCAAAATGTGAACTTTACGTTAGGTTAGGAGGAAGAACAAGGTCTTCCTTACATTGCACCATTAATATTCTTCATTTATACTTTACAAAGAGCTAATAAACCTTGCCCCATCCTTGCATGAAGGAGGCAAGTATTATCAATCTTATCTTATGATTGCTGACATCTCAAAGAGACTTGAAGTAAATTGACCAGTTGAGGTGGATCCCTGTTTTAATCAGTAGGTAATATCTTCAACATAAGAAAATAGTAGTTTTAAATATTAACACTTCAAAATATGAAATATGTCACCAGCTGAAAAACAGGTTGTTTAATGAGGGAATAAATACAATGATTCCCTTTGAAATGCTTTTGCATTCAAAAAAAGCACCCTGGCTTTGGTTGTAGCAGAGCAAATATTCAAAGTACTTCTTATTAGTAAGACTCAGGTGTTTGCTGCCCAAAACTGGATGCACAGTTGATAGGCTTAATGCAACACAGAAAAAATATAATGTGTAATAACAATACATGCAGATTCCTCCAGAAAGATGCTATAACCCCCTACTCCAAATTGGTTTACCACTGTAAAAATGTCTTTACTTCTTTGCAGTCCATCCATAACAGAAGACAAGCTGTTTTTTATTGGTGAGTTAATTTTGTTTGAAATTAACATCTTTCCTCCAGGTAATAAGGAGTTATTTCTGTAACATTTCAAATTTGAAATTTATATTTTAATGTGGCAATAGTATTGAACATAAAACAAAACATGGAATTTGGGACAGAAAACGTCAGTTATTATGAGCAGGGTTTTGTGGAAAGGCATTATTCACTTGTTTGTTTCATTCCTATATTTACGACTTTAAATGTCACAACTGTGGGGTTCAGCTTTCTCTCTCATAATTTAAATAATTTTACTTTTTCCTGGATTTGTTCTTATTTCACAGTGATAACAAATACTGCATTTTTTATAAGCAGCTATTATCTCTTTCTCTTCAAAAATCAGTTTCATTGAGCAAAACATATGAAGAATTTGCAAATAGAATATGGTTTCAAATGTTTCATGTCAGCTCTTACCTTGTCCCTCTTCATCCTTTAGCAGCTCATTTGGGTTTCGGGTCTTCAGTAACTGGCAGCATGCCATTGCTAAAGATAGAAGGCAGATGCTTGGAGCTGCACAATCAGCAGTACCAGGCTGGCCACTCTTCTCCCCTTGGAGAGGGAAAAGACACAGCACAGCTGGGAAGAGCCAGTGGGGTCCCTGGCTCCATCACACACAATAACCATGGCATAAAAATCATTATTGGCCTTATGCAAGTGGGAGAATTCAGAGCAATCTGCCTTTGCTTCTGATTTTGCTGAGGTTGGGCTGCTGAGAGTTGGGCAGCAGCAAATCTTTCGTGATCACTGCTGCTCTCCACACCCTTCCAGCAACATAGAGCTGTAAAACCTGGTAGAGAGCTTGAGTCAAAATTTTGGTATTCGCTTTCTCACCTACAGAAAAATGGTAAATGCACTATTTCAGTGGACGGTAGACAGACCTCAGAGAAATTACACTCCCCAGTATGAAATATCTCACAACATTAATAAGGCTCAGTTTAGTGCTGTGGATTCAGTGGGAAACTGCATCTGACTCCAGTGGACTATAGAAAAGACCCTAAATACAAAATGTTACATTACCTTAACTTTTCTTTTAAAATAGACTGCTAATATTGAGAATTATATTAATGCATAAATTCACTGTTCAACATAGTGGATGTTTTATTCATTATCCACAGTTTATCACAGCTGCTCAGTGGTAAACATGAGTGCTTCCATTAGGGAAGTAGAATATAACTAATATTACTTAATACTGGGAAACTCAACAATACTTGGGTTATGTAGTTATTCTCAATGTATTAATCAAATCCATCTCAGCTATGTTTCCTTATTCAGTCTTTGTTAATAGTGCCTTATTTGCCTTTCTTCTAAAATTAATATGTATATTCCTGTAGGCTCAGCAACTTTATTTTCTTTAATGGTGGCTATTAGTCTTTCTTTAAGCATGATTTTCCAAAAATCCAGATTCTGAATAAGTTTTCTGCACTGTCATTCATAAATACAAAAGTATTAGAAGGTGTAATAGATTCTCCTTCTGCATTTCATCAGTGATGATTATTCACATTTTAAGGACCAGCTTTGTTACAGGGTTGATCTGGATACACACTAATTATCTTATTAATTAATGCTGCAGAGAGCTCTAGATAAGAAGGAAACAAATGAGTGCCACTTCATTTCTTATTCACTGAGTGATAACAGCTTCAGTATGGTCCATGCTATGTGGAAGCCATAAAGGGTTTCATAGCTAAATACAGTTAACCCAACATGCCCAGTCACACGCAGTCTTAACAGCAGAGAATAATTCAAGTTTTTCAGCAGCTATTCTTCTCTCTGGAAGATCCAAGGGAGGAAAAGCATGTCAGAAACTTCAGGAAGACTGTTTTCTCCCATGCATTGTATGCAGAGCACAAGAAGACCTCTAGACCTCTACTGAGGTGGCCAAGGTTTGTTTGGGTTTTTTTTCTCAGGAACTCTTTATCCCTACATAAAGTACTATATGAAAGCTGTAGCACACGAGTTAAAAGAAAAAAAAAAGCCATCTATCTTATAGCACTGATGCAGTGTGCCATAGATATTGCAACATATACTCTCCAGGCAGAATCCATACTAGCTCACAAAGTCCCGAAGCACACAGTATAGCAGGTTTATGACTGCTAAGAAAGCAAAGGTGGGAAACCAAGATGAGATAGTAAAGGCAGGTATAAAATGAAAAAGATGAAAATGCTGAGCTGAATTTATGTTATGGCCATAAATGCAGTAGAGTCTCTATCACGCAAAATATCTTTATTTTGTGTCTTGATTTTAACCTGAGGCTGTAACAGCTACTATGGTTTTGCATCATTTGTCAGAATTATACAATTAACCTGAAAGCATTTATATCATTTTATCTCTGCGGACCTCACTGATATTATGTCTCTATTTTTCTCCTTCTCCCTAATAAGAGATTCCTGAATTTTCATTCTCACTTTAAACACTGAAAGAAATACCATATTCTCCATTCTGTTCATAAAAGCACAGTCCTACCCTTTTAGAGTTGAATCCAATTTTCATTAAGGCAGCACAATGTTTTTAATTTATTTCTATGGGAACTGGATCAGACTTCCATAGCATAAACTAAATTAGGTATCACCTCATAGTATATACACTGTAAATTTGCAGGAGACTTCATGCATTCAAGCACTTTGAAAGGTGAATCTAACATAAACCATATTTAGTAGATGAAGTAAGAGCCTCTTACTTGAAATCCACTAATATGATTTCATGTGAAAACAGCCTGGCTCCAAACCATATCCAGGACATTTCAAAAAGTCAGTGATACATAGTCAGATCTCATATGACACCATGGAAGAGGAGGGAAAAAACAGAAGATTAAAAAAGCCATTTTAAGTATTTTCAAGACTCTAATTGTTCAAGATGTCAGAAGCATTAGCTGTTAACACAATCAGTGAAAAACATTATCTGTAGTGAGCAAATGTTATTTTCTGGTTGTCCTTGTCTGCAAGAATTCTGCCTCTGCGTCTCTCCAGGAAATATTGGATACCTTATGAATCTTCTAGGTAACAATAATTAATTGGAGACACTTAAAACCAAGAAATCCCTGGTGCAAGATAAGGTTTATTCAATTTTTTTAAAAAGAACTTGGTAGGCTTCACATCCCTCTTGGGTGATGACAATTATTCATGAATTCATGACATTACATTTATGAAACTAAGAGCTTATATGAATATGTGAAAATACCACTAGCCCCCTGAGATGAAACTCGTAAGTATAAATTGAAAAATAAAATATTACAGCATGGAAAGAATGAGTAATGAAGCATAACTGAATATGAAGAAATATTTTCTGGTCATTGACTACCATAAAAAGAATTACTTAAGTTGCTATAGCTCCACTGAACACATTGAAATACAGACATTTAAGGTTCTGATTATAACTTGGGGCATAATTGCTGGTATGTCTTCTTTTATTTTTTACATGACCCGTTTTGAAATACATATCCTTTTTTATAATGACAGCGATGAAAATAAAACTGCAAAAGAGATGAAGAGCTCTCAGATTTTTAAAGCAAACAGGATGTCACATAGTATACATAATTTAGTTCTCTGGATCAGAGAACAGAGGTATCCAACTATTAATGGCATTATATGTTGAAAAAAAACAGATCTGTGATAGGCTAAAAGCTCCAGATTCCAGGGCAAACAAAAACCTGAATGTAGCTTGGGTTACAAAAGTTTTAGTTAAGTAGAAGCTGTCTCATACTGGTGAAGCAATATGAACTTGCTAGGTTTTTCTATCAGAAAAACAAATCTGTCTTACTACTGCAACCTTTTCTTTTCACTTCTCAAATGCAGAGTTTTGATGAGGTTATATTACAAAACAGCCCCTGTATGTGACAAACTCAGAGTAAACTTGAGTCTTCCATATTTTATACACAAGAATATGAAGTGGCCTCCTACAAAGAAGGACAAGTGGTTTCACCTGAAGATGAAGAGCAGGGAAATAAAAATACTTCATCTCAGTATCTTCTTCCCATACAGATCACTGCACTTAGCTGTGGCAGAGCATATCTTTTCCTAGGCAAGCTGTGTGGGTATTTGAATTAAGAAAGCCTACAATTTGCTTTGTCTCTTTGTGTTTATAAGTTCATAAGCTTTTAAGTACAGTATTTTTCTTGGTTTTGCAACATGCACACTAACTGGGCTGGAAGTCCTTGTAACTGTTATGACAGCAGAGTTTAGGAGGGGCATTTTTATTTGGAAAGACATGACAAATCCCTTTCCTGTGAACTTCCTCTAGAGATTGCTTAAGAATAATGAAGCAGAGCAACACCAATTCAGAAAGATGTGTAATAGAAAAACATTGCCCAGTAGGATGTGACGAAATAACTAGAAAAAAGAGTTTGAAATTTAACTTAGGCATTGAGCTTAAGATATTTAACTAGTGATAAATTTTCAGAAAGTTTTCACTCCAAGTATAATTAATCTGTAAAGTAAATACTATCCATGCACTTGGAAAATAGCAGATCTAATCAAGAAGTGTGTATCCAGAGTAAGTAAGTGCAGTGTTCTAGTCCCCCTGTATTTACACTGCTTTATTTCAGCAGTTGCGTCAAGTAAAGGGTTTTTTTCTGAAGTAATGTAATACTTTTTTTAATCTACAAAGGTACATATATTTTAAATGGTTTGGAAATTCTTGTACCATATCATGGAAAATTTCTGTTGTTTTGACCTAGAAAACAGCAAAGTCATCAGCAATATTACTTACAACCTGAAATTGCTATGGGCAGATATATGCAAAACACAATTATTTAATTTTTTTCATTAGTTGAAAATATAGTGATTAGTAGTAAAGAGTCATTGGTTTGAAGGATAAGATTTTATTACCTTAATCTATAAAATTGTCAGTCCGCACTCAAGTTGGCATGAGCTAAAAACCCGTACAATTTGTCCTGATTGGGTAGAAATGTGATTTCTATTCCAGAAGGACAAGTATTTCTATTCCCAAATATTTCAGTAAAAAGGACAAGGACTGAAGAGATTTGAAGACTGAACTCTTACTTTCTTTCCATAGCTCCTCAATCAGCTTCTTACATCAAGGTTGTGGCTGACAGACAGCTCTCAGTAAGTGCTGAGTAAGTACAGCTCAGTTCTACCCAGACTGCCCCTTTTCTGGGGTTACAGAAATGACTATGTGAAATGTATCTAACCTGATGCCTGTGAGAAAATAAAAGTGCAGTGGAGATTGTGTTTTGAAGAAGAAGGAGCCTATCATAGGAAGTTATTTAAGAAAGCTAAGCATAAATCAAAACACCTACTTGCATGGTAAGCGAGAAATATACTCAATCATGCTATCACGGATAAACAAAGAAAGAAGGTGAAATAGTAGGAATGTCTGTCTGAATAATGAGAAGTTTGAATATACAGAAAAACTGGACTATTCTGAAACAATGAAAAGAGATTTCAGAGAAGCTTATTTTCTCTTACTATCACCAACATGCCAACAGTGCAAATAATACTGGGAAATGCGAACTGTGCTGCCAGATCTGCTCTTTGTATCTATTCTGCTTGCTGAATTTAGGGAATGGAACATCTTGACTTTCCTGGATGGCTCAGCTTCAGTTTCTGTGACAGTTTTTAAACTGACGTTTCTAAAAAACAGTATCACCTCAGTAAATGGAGGTAAGATATAAGAGGATTTAAAAGCAAAATTTCAGAGCTGAACAGTGTTGTAATTATCTGAATTTAAAGTGATTTCTGGGTAGTCAGTACATGAGTAATAAAGGAGAACGCAAATGTCACTATACCAGATCTGACAAGCAACATCCACCCCACCTTCTCCTGAATTTCAACCTGCTTTAGGTGTCTGGCTAGCCAAGGTTTTTCTGTGCAGACTTACATCTGGTGTAAGCATGTAGAGGTGATGATCAGCACAGACACCTATGAATGTGATATCATTGTGTGAGCTTCTATATTTAGGGAAAATTAAGTGATTTTTTTTAAAAAACATAACCCCTAAAGCCCAAATACAAATGAAAAAAGAAAGGAGTGTCATAAGCAAGCATTGAGACAGAAAACAAGACAAAGTACACCTTCCTTCTATCTTTATGGAAGGCTTCTGCTGCCTTTGTTCTGCTCTAGCTCTGGCAAATCTAGGCCAGGATTTACTAATTACCAGAAAATGGAAGAGAGTTGCTGAATAGAGTTAAAGGAAGTTTCGCACATTTAAAACCTATGTTGATCTAATGTACTCCAGGAAAAGCATTACTAGATAATTGAGCTCCAGCTGGGTTCGTTATATACTAGCACTTAGCTATCCTGCTACATTTTACTTATTTACCCATCCCTCCAAGTGCAAGACACAGTAATTGTTACCACACCTTAGAAACTTTCCACAGAAAGGTGTGGTTTATTGTTGTCAGAATTACATCAGATCTTGAACTTGCATTCACAGTGAGGAAGCAGTTAGAACCTGCCAGTAGCTACAGCAGAGAGAAAGAGGGAATTTTGAAGAAGAAATCAGAATAAAAACTGCTGAAAGCTTACCATAAATAACCCCCCTTTTTCTTTTTTTCATAGAATCATTTAGGTTGGAAAAGACCCTTAAGATAATTTTCAGATTTCTAAAAATGGTTTGTTTGGAGAACTGGAAATAGATGAGGAGAAGAGTGCTGGCATACCATCAGCTATTAACAGTATGCAGAGTATGTGTCTAAAAGGAAGATTTACTAATGCCTCAGGCAAAGCCATAAAGGATAGGAAAGCATCTGGAAGATGGCATAGCTCATGTGACTGGCAGTGGTATGCAGTCTTCTGAAAGCTGGTTGCCAGGTTAAATTCTGGCTGGACAAGGTTAGACATTACCACTGCCAAAAAAGCTGGCAATTGGTTTGGGCATGATATTGTTAGATGCACATCTGAGAAGTTAAGGCATATATATAACTTAAATTTCACTTCTCTACATTACAGATTCAGCCCAAATGCATGAATTAGCATTGCTCAGTTCATGTCTATTTTCTGACATGTTTGTCAAATTAGAAAATGTTGGAGTGCACTGAAAAACAGTTGTTTTCCTGAAGTAACTTTTAAAAATATTTAAAATGAGAGGTACCAGGTGTATGTTCAAATGTTCTAAAGGGAAAAAAATTAAATCACTAGTCTGCCAAATTTATTACAGTGTTAGTTTTATCAGTAGATTTGCAATAAATCCATGGGCTTATATACAGAAACAGAACTGTGTTAGCATTCTGTGAGAAAAAGGCTATTTTAATCTGTTCATCCACTAAGGAGATAAAGCAGACTGTTATGTCAGCCTTGACAGCAATGCTGAGTTTTCCTGGACATGTGTAAGAAAAGGGTTTTATAGCTGTTTGCCATATGCAGGTATGGCATGTGATGCAGCCTAAAGCTATCTCCTTTGAAAGCAGAGCTCTAGATTCCTGTAACAAAGCCATGGATGTAAAAGCCTGTTGTTAACTTGACAAAACAAGGCATCTGACATGGTTAAGTTACAGCATATTTCATCAGAATAAACTTAAAATATCCTATTAGTATCTGCAGTGGGATACAGAATAACTATATATTTTAATTTACTTGTGATGTTTTTTGGCACAGGACCTCTAAAAAAGGCTTTAGGTAGCTCTGGTCCTGTGGGTAGCTAGTTAGTTCAGAGCCACATAGGACTTACCAACCCAAACTGACACTGATGTTGTGAGACTATTTCAAGCCTTAGTGGGGTGAGAAAGGACAGAGGTCTGGGAAAGTGTCTGAGTCAAATAATACTTGTTGAGTCCACTGGATTTTTTTACACAGAAGAGTATGTGGTGCTGCGCTGTGCTGGAGCTCTGCCGGCTATTGCAGGTACAGGGACTTTTCAGACGAAAGGGTTATGATAAAGAGTGCAGAATTCCTGTTTCCTTTATGCTAGAGTCCATTAATTGATACGTAAAGATCAGGTTGGCAGTTTTAATGAAGAAAATACCTGTTGTTTCTTAATCTGTCCAGAACTTCCTCCAGTGAGGGACAATTGGGAGAAACAGGCTTTAACTCTTATCAGTGCAGAAATAGCTCCACTTAGGCTTTTTGTTGTATTTTTGCCCCCCTGCAGGGAAGCAAGCTGCTCTGTGAAGCCTTTTCTTCTGCTTTCTGTCAGAGGATGCTTGAGATGGGAGACTGCAGCATGAATATAAAAAGATAAAAACATCTTTTACCATGTGTGAGTGTTTTTTTCTTTTCTGTACAATCCTATATGCGAGCTCCTTTTGTGTAGATCAACATGCACTCACTAGTATGGGTGAACTCTCTCTCCATTTCAACTAGTGGGCAGAAGGGAGAATATTCATAAAAGCAAACATTAAAACAGACTGTTGGTGATTGTTACAGGTTACAACAAGACCAGGAATCTTATTTACTACATATTCTAGCCAGATTTCTGTCTTTGGTTAAAATAATATGTGTTTATACTTACTGTGAATGAAAGACCATAACCATAGTGGTATTTAACATGAGCAAGTATACATGTCAGGGCTTAAATTCAGTGAAGAGCATGACTAAAATAATTGCACGCTCTCTTTCTTTACCAGGAGTTACTATCTTATTAACTGTGGGGAACAGGTTTACACAAGTAATAGCAGAGGTAATCATTGACATCATGTAAAGTAATGCTGCAATGTTAATGAGTAAATTTTTTTAATTAACAGTCTTTAGGGATTAAGAATCATGGATATGAGTTTGAAAGCATTTTCAAGTTAATGTACTGTATATAACCAAAGTAAATCTGCTCCACCTATGGAGCAGAGCAGAGAGAAGCAAGTGCTAGGAACTCAATCCGAGGAGATGGGGCATTACCATAAAAAATTATTCCTCCTAAAGGAAATGCTATTTCCATCACTGCGTTAGAGAAACCATAAATATTAGGTCACCATACATCAATCAGGGGGTCAACACCATTTCATCAGACAAAGCTATTACCATGAAGACTTGAGCTCTTTGGCCCAGACTTTCTGCAGCACTGGATAAAATAAATGATGGAGATCCAATACTCATGATTATTTGCCATGTGATTATTTGCTTCTGTTTGGTTTTTATTTATAGGCTTAGAGTACTTAACACAGGGGGAATTCAGTGGCAGGAGGTATGGTGAATATCTACATAAGCATACTCACATGGATAAGTTGACAGCAATTGATATTATGGATTATTAAAATACAGGTAGTAAATAACTAATCATATCTGTTGGACAACTACTAAGAGCTAGAAATGTTTTTAATTATAGATTAGGTAGGACTGTCGCTGCTGTTGACATTGACACTGACAGTATTTACTCTGTTATTCATTGGAATAAAGCAGGAAAAACACTTGTTTTAGGACAATTTGGTATCAGCACCCATCAGTCAGCAGCAGGCATGCTATCTGCATATAGGCATTCATGTGTGGGGGGGTTTAGGGGCACAGCACAGAGACCTAGAGGAGCAAACCAGCCTTTTCCATAAATTGCTCTGCTGTGTATGTATGGAAGCTGTGCCTCCCAGAAACTGCCATGACAGCACTCGACCAACACATCACTCACATGGAAATGTGGAACAAAGGCATCATTAATAAAAACTCAGCAGACAAAACAGCCTGAAATTCAACTGCTTTTCTGTGAAACTCACATTCCCACAAGGAATCTGCATCTGAGCAAAATGCCCATGTTTTTAAATGATTTATGCAGAGTGTACATCCTTTGCCTGGCTGCCCTGATGCTAGGTACATGTTTGCCTCCTCTGAAGGAGCTTATTCTCCATTGTGTGATGCCAGGGTAGAGCTCATTTGGCACCATGGCCCCCTGCAGCCCATGCCCTAGGCAGCCAGCCCTACTGAGGGGAGGGTTCAGTGCTGGGCACCCTAAAGACCCAGATGAGGGAGTGCCTCCCAAAGCGATATTTCCTCCTCAGACTGGGAGTAGATTTGGGTTAGAAAAGGCACGTGAAAGGTGCCATTTTAAAACATAAAGTCTTTCCACCTTCCTTCAGGCCTCAGTCTCTGGCTGCTTCCCTCGGGGTACTGAATGGCATTTCATCAACAGTCACTTCCATCATTTCTGGTTTAGGATACTTTTTTTCTCATCCATTTTATCCCTCTTCAGAGTCTGCACAATGGCAGAGCTTCTCCTTCCCACAGCACTGCCTGCATCAAGGTGCCATCCCTCCTCTTTGTCCAGGACTATTTCCTCACAGTCCCTGTGGTGTCCATGTTGTCCTCAGCCCCGGCCTGTCCCCACCTGAGAGGAAAGCCTGGCCAGAGCCATTTTGGCTGCCTGGGGGCCAGCTGTGGCCTGAGGGAAGAAGGTAGGTAATGGAGGAACAACCATATGCCCAGGTGGACAAGGCAAGACAAATTTGGGCAGATCTGCAGTTCAGTTGACAGTGATGATAGAAATGCAAAAGCACAGCGGGCAGGGGGCTGGAGGTGGCTTTAACTGCTGCATGGGGACTGCGGTGCTAGGCAGCACACCGAAGCTGGGATTTCTGGCAGCCTCCCACTCAAGAACTGCCTGTCGTTAAATTTTGGGTAGATTAATCATTGTCACTGGGCTTTTTTATAAGAGCTCATGTAGCTCAAGTCACATTTCTTGCTGCAGGTGTCAGAGAGAAAGCAATGGCCATTGATGTCTCCATCACAGTGAGGGTATGATAATCAGAAGGCAGAACAGGACCTCAATTTTCCTTTTACTGTTTCAATTTATACTTTCAACTTTTAGGAAAAACAGATCAGTAACATGAGAGGAATGGTGGTATTTGCAACTCATACATTTGTACATGTAATGCAGACGCAACAGACATACCCATAACAGAGCTGAGACCCTTGCAAACCCTGCCTGAGCTTCTGCTCAATAACAAAAGGCCTTTGAACACAAAAACTGAGATGGGAGAGACAACTTCTGACTTTAAGCAAACTTTCTGCTATATGAGGGAGGAAAAAGGGATCTCAGGCGTAAAAATGTTCAGTCTTAACAGTTCCAGCCTGATCCAAAGCCCACCAAAATTGGTCTCCTCCTACCCCCAGTTCAACAAGGATCTTTACATTATAAGGTATTATTTGGAATAGAGTAGCAGCAGGAAAAAAGAAAGTCATTCTGAGCTAAAACTTCACATGAAACTTCTGTGTAATGTGAAAATGGAGAAAAGCTGTCCTAGCACACTAAACCTTCACCGCATTTGTAATTGCATCGCCTTTTTATCTTCTAGTATCCCTGTTCAAGAGCATGCCTAAAAACAACTATGCTATGTAGATTTGGAAACCATAATTCACAGCAGAGGATCAAAAAGTTGTGGTTGCTTGTTCTCTTTGTGGAAGGAATGAGAAGCCGGAGACCAGGCATTGCAGTTGGGAAAAAAAGTGGTCCAACTGAAGTATGGCATAAACCAAAAAGGGAATACACAACGTGTATGAACATGTGGAGGGATAAGAGAGGACTTAGAAATCACATACATATAGAAACAGAAATATACTGTAAACCCTAATACTGGAAACTCATCATAACAGCTTCAGTCTTGCTGAAGTTTTCATTATACCAACATGTTTTCACCTGCTTAATTTTTGGGTAGAAGTCCTGCATGACCTGTTGCTGCTTGAAGACTAGTGTTAGAAAATTGGAGCAAAAATTCTATTGTCGGTTCTTGAAAGCATTGCAGGAAAGTAGAATAAATATACACTTCACCTCTTATAAAAAAATATTTGGTTATGATCCTTAAAATGCTAAAGCAAGAAGTGAAAAAACAACTGACAGAAAAGATAAATTGAAAATATGAATGACTCTTTCAGTATCCCAGCCATAACCAGAGAAGGCTTTTATTTTCTTTTGAAATTGCTCATTCAGTACCTGGAAATGTTTATTTAAAAACTTCATCCTGCAAATCACCTGCAAACACCTAAAGCTATTGCTTTCACACTGGTGAATGGTTATTAAAGTCAGTGGATGTGAGATCACGGTCTAAATTCTACTAAATTACTTCATATTTAGTTTACTAAAGCTAGCATGTCTAGGATTGTCTGGTTTTGTTGAGACAATTTACCTAAGGAAGATTTTAAGCCAACCAAAGCATTTGCAAATAATTTCAAACACAACTGCTTTCAAACCTGGGGGTGTCAGACTGTCCATTTTTGCTGAAAAGATATTATCTCAATTAAACAAATCTAATGCTGCATGGTTTTAAATCACTCCTTCAGAAAACTGTTTCTGATATAAACATAATAGTCAAAATAATTTCTCTGTTACGTGTAACTTTCCTGCAAGGACAGCAGGAATGTTGCCCCTGAATTATCATCCTGCTTATAAATAGATGCTTTCCAGATTGCAATCTGTAGCAGAAATGATGCAGTCTGAAGAAAGATCTAAAATGTTTTCTGGAGGCAAGGTTTACCATGGAGGGGCTCCATCAGCAGCAAAGAGGCTTCTTCTATTTCTTTTTTTTTCCCTGAATATTAGTTTCTCTTGATAAACAAGCAACAAATGTTACCGTCTCTTACAGAATGTTAAATACCCACCAGATGATACCTGTATTTACTGAAAGTACTCAGTTATCTTTCGTTCCCCAGGGGACAGTGGGAAGTGAAAAGTAAGAGCCTATCAGTTGTTCAGTTGTATTCTAAGTCCTATGGTGAAAAGGTCAGTGTAAATTGGGTATGCACTTTATAATTAGTCTCCAGAGATTAGTGATATGCTAATGACCCAGATTCCAAGAGTTGTTCTTAATGCACACAGAGGGCATGCAGGTGTATTGAATTCATAATCTTCAGAGTACAATAGGAAATACGGACTCTAGAAAGAAAGAAAACAGAGTTAAAACTATTTTAAAAGAGACTGTAGATTTGAAAAATGAGAAGGGAATGTGTTAGAAGATGAAAATTTTAAAACTTGGACAGTTTGAAAGACAAAATAGTCTGAGTAATCTTAAAATTGACAAACCAAATTTTACACGTGTACTGGCTTACATATCATTAGTTGAGTTATTGATTTTTCCTATGATAAAAAAAGCTCTTTCCCAGTAATTTTTATCTACCACATGAATGTACCTGGAGAGGCAGTGCCTGGTGAGTACCAGTGACCTTGCTGCTGAAACGGAGCACAGCGTTGTGTTGTCCTTGGTCAGCTCAAGACCACAAGTGTTCTCCTCCCTCCCTTTCCAAAAGGCATGGCAGGGGCAGAGAGGAAAGAAATCCCAAAGGATTAGATCAGTGTCAGAGCATTAACACTTAGTTGATGACAACTGTAAGGATTAATTCAAGCTGGTTAAATCCTTCTTAGCTAGAATAGGAACTAGCAAACCATCTGGTGCAAATAGCAGTATGACAGGGCTAAAAGGAAATACTGTCTGAGTAGTCAAAGGAAAAATAAACCTTTCCACAGACTTTTGGGAGCTGCTGTATTTCCAAAATGTCTGGCCGCAGAAAGCAACAGTTTTGAATACGGTATGTTCAATAAATAGTGTGGCAAAATACTGTGTTTGCAGCTCAGAAAAATATCAGATTTTAAGCTATTAAATTTGCTTAAATGTAGTGCACAATACTTGCATAAAAAGACTATGTAAAAATCACGCATTCTGTAAAAAAATATACCGTACAATCTATTTCCCTGCTAACATCTGTTCTATTGCTAATCTACATTATAGTGTCATTACTGAATGATCTTTATAAGTAAATGTCTCTTTTCCCTCACTGTTTTCAGCAGCCCCTTCCTACTTCCCTCCTTTGAGAGAGGTGCTGTTGGTCTCTCACGCTTTGCTTTTTCATGAAGTAGAGTAAATGAAATGTGTGTAACCACAAAGGCAAATTAAAAGTGACCCAGATTCACAGATAAGGTTAGTATCACAACTCTTGGGGTTAGTAAAGATAGGCTGGCCTGCAAAGACAAGGTGATCTTTGGAAACTGCTTTGAGGTTACCTGTCCAGGAATTAAGAGTGTTTGTCTCTGGAGAAGATCAGACAATGTAAATTGGATTTGTGATGGAGTCTCTCCCCTGTGATGTTGCTCACTGATGTTTATACTTGAAATAAGGTCTTGCTTCTGATGGGTTTGAGCTTGATTCACTTAGTTTAGTCTCCTTATAAATTTATGGAATCTGATGAGACCTTGCAAGAATTTAATTTACAACCTGTTTTATGAGGTGCATGCTGCTACCATTGACTTGTACATAATGGCAATTGGCTCACTGTGAATGACTGTTGGTGAGTCCATGTGCACGTTTACAGGAAGGAAGTTTCCAAAGGGCATTAAGTAAATATATTTTTCATTCACTTTGATCTGTTAGTTGTTCTCTTTCTAGATGAAGAAATTCTCTTGTTTGTTTATCACAGTCTTGAAATGTAAAAGTGTTTATGTGGCTTATGTTGTTGTTCCGCGGCAAGGTTTTACTATCTTCCTGATTATAGAGAGCTTGTTTGTTTATGGGAAGTTTTCATTCTTCTGCTACCCAAATATTGCTATGTGAAAGAATTTATGAATGCAGCAAACTGGCACGTAATCTAATGTAGTAAATGGTTTTGCAAACATTAGAGGTGAGCAAAAGTGTTTGATTAACTGATAGAAAAACACTGGAGCATTGGTTCATGCTACCCTTTTGAATATGGAAATTCTTGTGTGAAAATGGCAGAGTAAATCTGACAAGGAGAGTCCTAAGATCTGTAAGGCTTGTCTGGTACTTGAAATGAACCTGTCCTGTGCATGGCTAGAGGCTTTTAGCTTATATTGCTGCAATGGGGAACCTCATTTTCTTTAAAAATGCTGGCATGGGCAGTAGTCCTGTTATTGAGTCAAACTTTGCTCTCTGAATACTCTGGATTTAAAAAACTATTCTCAGAATATAATGTTTCACCACTGCTGAGAAGTTTCATGGCTTTTAAAAGATTGTTTTTCTTCAGTGGAGCCTAAAAAAAAAGATAAATTTGAATTTTTGGATCCAGTTTTGAAATAAAAGGATCAAAGGAGTCGAAATATCAGCAAAGATAAAAGTTTGTTTGCCAGTGTTAGGTCTTACTGCTGACACTGAGGGCTTTTTCAAACCCTGGCAATATCAAGCAGGAAGCATCTGTGTGTGCTTATCGGCTTTTTTTACAACACAAAATCACACATTTCTGGCCTTTGCCTTATCAAAGTAAGATGTCTTTTAATGTATATGTGTCAGAATATTGAACATACCCCAAAATCTGGAGTGACTTGGTTTGTGTCTTTTAGATCAGTTTACAGGCAGTTTGTCTAATAACATTAAAACTGTGAAAGGTTGAAGCCATCCATCCCCTTTTGTTTAGATCTTGATGACAATCTGTCAGTCTGGTCAATTGTTCTCACAAAACAATTTTGCCCTTAGCATGAAGAATAAGTAAACAGGAATGAGTCATCACAACAAACTTAAGGAGTCCCGAAGGAAAAAATTGTCTGGAAAACTGAGTCATAAAAATGCATCTTCACAAAACATCTTGCTAAGTCATAAACTGTTCAGCAAGATTCCCAATACTATCCATATTGTTTGCCGATTACTAATTATTAACTTCTAGCTACCACTAAGCATGGTGCTCAAAGCATCTTAACTCAAGACAGAACAGTAAAAACTATTTAATTTTTTGGTTAAAAGTATATATATACTTTTTTTTTTTTTTTAATTTCACTCTTATTTTAGCCATCAGAAGAATGGACATGCGGGTTTGGACCAAGTTATTCTGTGGCTCACTACTTCAACTCTTATACTGGTCAGAAGTGTATGGATGCCAAGAAAAAAGTGAAACTGGGGTGACTGCATGTTATACTTTTTCCTCTCCCTCTGTTCTTCTGCCATCTGCCCTCTCCCATCTGCTTTCCCACCCCCCAGCCATTTCCAGGCAAGGCTGATGGGATTTGTCAATTTTGTAATCCCAACTGCAGCTCTTTAATAAGCATCTGTCCAGTTGCCCTGTGATCTCATGTAAGCTTTTTGTTTATTAAAAATGGAAAAGGCAATAAATGGAAAGGACAAAAGGTACAGAACAACATCTGTGTGAGGTCTGATTGAGTAGAACTCCACAACCAAATGCAAAAGGAGATGATTTGTTTCACAGCTTGTGGTAGGCCTATACAACTCTTTACTAAAGCACGCTGTAGATGCACAAAATTTACATTAGTTTGAAAGAGAGATGAATAAGTGCTTTGGAAAGAGCTGACAGCCTTGGTTTGATCTGAACCTGACTTCTGTTACCTTCACTTCCTCTTCCAGTGCAAGAGCCAATGCATGAGATGACCCGTTGGTTTTTATTCACCTCCTCAAGGCTATTAATACATAAGCATCTGAAATATCCCCTTTAAATAAAATATTTTCTGTGCTGTATAGTTTGCACTCAATCATCCCTCATATGGAAGTTGTTTCATACATTTGATCATCCTCATTGTTCTCTTAGGAAATTTTTCTACTTTTAATGTTTTATGTTTCACCAAAGCTTTGCAGAGTACTGTGTGAAAGAACCGTGGATGCATGTAATGGCAAAATATTAATTTGTGTTTCATGCTGTACTGCTTTTGTAATAACTCCTGAGACTTGGCTGTCTATTTTGACAACTGCCAACCATCGAGTTGACAATTTTATGAAACTCTTCATCTAAGCCCTAGTTATTGCTGTGCCCATTTTCATGTGTTCATGTTGATTCAGTAATCCCAGAACTAATGAATAATGTATTTCATTGCAGCTATTCACAATTTTATACTTGTATATGCATGTTGAATTTCATAAGCTTTAATAATATGAGTGATTTCAATCTGTATCTTTAGGCATCCTAATATCTTTTTTTACATTTGGATTGAAATGAGTTAAATATCTTGCTGTGGCAGTCTGGGATCACCATAATCATAGCTGTGTAACACAGAATATATGAAACAGAGTTATGACATCTGCAATTACACATTCTTTTTAATGGATAATTAATGAGATACCTTCAGGTAATTGGAAATATGTTCATACACTTAGGATTACTAAAGGAAATCTGAAACTGAAAAGCCATTTAATTTTTTTTTTTTTTGTCATTTCATTGCTACAGGATTGATCATATTTTCTTTCAGTCTAACTCACCCAAGATCTGGGTGTCTCTTTCACATAGCAAAAACCTGCTTAGTCGTCTCAGGGAAGAAGCTTTTATCTTTGGCAAGGCCTTAAGTCAAAAGAGGTATTCAGTTTTCAGTGTCTGAGATATCCATTTAAAGAATGAAATGGACCAAAGCAAGCAGTCCAGATGCCAGTGGTAAGAGTTCTCAGGGATATGGAACATAAAGTGTATGAGGCAGTCTGAAAGCATGAGGATTGTGTTTCATAGAGGAAAGGAGACTGTAGAAGAACATAAGCTTTCAAGAACTGGCTGGGTGACGGCACACAAAGAGTTGTGGTCAGTGGCTCAATGTCCGACTGGAGACCAATAACGAGTGGTGTCCCTCAGGGATCAATGTTGGGACCGGTCTTGGTCAACATCTTTGTCAGTGACATGGACAGCTGGATTTAGTGTGCCCTCAGCAAGTTTGCTGATGACACCAAGCTGTGTGGTTCAGTTGATACGCTGGAGGGAAGGAATGCCATC
>JANHGB010040518.1:0-15990 GCA_026283785.1 Coracopsis vasa | reverse complement strand
TCATCCAAAGTAATTCCAAATAATGAAGAGTTCAGGTGTCCTCAACATAAAAAGGACATGGAACTGTTGGAACAAGTTCAGAGGAGGGCCATGAGGATGATCAGTGGACTGGAGCACCTGCTGTACGAGAACAGGCTGAGAAAGTTGGGACTGTTCAGCCTGGAAAAGAGAAGCTGTGTGGAGACCTCATAGCAGCCTTCCAATATCTGAAGAGGGCCTACAAGGATACTGGAGAGGGACATCAGGGACTGTAGCGATGGGACAAGGGGTAATGGGCTTGAACTTACACAGTGGAAGTTCAGGTTAGATATAAGGAAGTAGTTCTTTGCTGTGAGGGTGGTGAAGCACTGGAATGGGTTGCCCAAGGAAGCTATGAATGCTCCATCCCTGGCGGTGTTCAAGGCCAGGCTGGACAGAGCCTTGAGTGACATGGTTTAGTGTGGAGTGTCCCTACCCATGCCAGGGGGGCTGGAACCACATGATCTTAAGGTCCTTTCCAACCCTAACTATTCTATGATTCTATGATTCAATGACTAAAAAGCTGCTGTAAAGGCAAAGGTACTACTCTGTTTTCCATGCCCATGAAATCTATAATACAAAACATCAAATAAAAAATGAGTTTGCAGCAGATTTTCTGGGAAACTGCCATGTCTCCACTACAGAGGTCTTGAAACAAAAGTCTGTTATGGGGCCTGTCAGCACCTGAAGTGTGAGGAATATAGTTACAATCTCAGCAGCACCTGGAAGTGATACTTGCCTCCCCCAGAAATAAGACCAATAAGACCCTCTTGACCCTTTCACTCAACAGGAATGTATGCAGTTCCCCAGTCCTTGTTGCTTAGGGGAGTCCTTTGCCACTATTGAACTGTTGTGTCTTGCTTATGTGAAAGGCAAGGAATAAGCTGATTGTGAGGAGCTTCTTGCATTTTGAAGATGTGTGCCCATTCATAGTGCCTGAAGGAATACAGTGGAAACAATGGCTCCAGGTTGCTGTTGCTGAAGGTAGAGCAGGTGGAGCAGGTCACTGTAAAAGAGCTTTGATTTTTTTTTCTTCATGAAAGAGGGACAATTTTAAAATTTACTTGATGTTATGCCATGCTTCTGCAGACTTTCAATATCAACACTAAATCATAGAATAGAACCATAGAATAGTTAAGGTTAACCTTAAGGGTTAATCTGATTTTAAGAGTGTACCTTCTTAGATTCTTCCCAACCCTACCTATAGCTTGCGAAAGTACTCAAATAATAGTTTTATATAGACATTTTAGAGAGAAAAAAATCAACTACATATCTGGACTTACTGTCTGAAAAGAACATCATATTTTCTCAGTTTTTTTTTTTCCCCAACTTTATTCTTTGTATTATAATTCCTTTATTTCAAATGGATCCAATTCCCTGCACTTTCATTCTTTATGCAATTTACAGATTGCTCTACAAATCTTGTGGTACTTTGTTCTTTACCACCTTGTTATTGTTGAACTGAATAACAATGTCTCTTGAGAAGTTGGAAAAAATTTAGGCCAGCCAGCTTCAATTAATTTCACTGCCTGGAGCACGGTGTTCTTAAGGATGTAAATAATAAAATGCTTAGAATATCTATGAAATCTGCACAGTTTGTCAGCCTTTATTAAAACACTCTCATTAACAAGTTCTCAAGAATGTAAAAAGGATGAAACAATTGCAACTTGTGTGATAATCAGATGGAAAGATATGTGCTTTTAAATGGGCTCTTTAATGACCCCATCTAATTCTACAGCAGATAGACAGAAATACCAGAAAATGTATGACAGTCAGTATCACTTTCTGTTAGGCTGTAATAATGCAAAGAATTATGCACATGTTAGTTTTATGTCATGTTGCAATGAATGTAAAAATATATGCATAAATCTTAAGACAGCCTGCTCTGAAATGCATATTAAAAAGAAAAAGAAAATACTGTAAGAATCTATGTAAGTTCCACAAAGCTCTTCCATGATTCATCTCTCATATTAGTTGTTCGGATGAGATGCTTCTGAAATTTGTGCAGGTGATGTAGCCAGGAAGACTTTTCCAGAAGTGTAAATGGATGCACAATGACAACATAATTACGAACAAGTACTTGTAAGGAACATGATTTTTTCTTATACTTATTTTTGGGGTCATGGGGTTTGAGTTTTTAGCATTTCATTTTTACGTCTTTGCTCAAGACCAGAGAGGTAACAACTTTTTGAGTTTTAGAGTTGGGCTGTAATCATTTGCAGCATTTATAGCCACAGGCACACCATAGAATTCTTCAGGACTAAAGAACACAAGAATATTAAAGGAAAAATATGCAACAGCTTCTGTTTTGATTTTGTATGTTGGGCTTTGTACCTTCCCGTGTTATATGCTGAATGCTGGCATAGGAATGCCACAGTATTTGAGGTCCTTTCTTGAGTAGCCTTTTTTCATTCCAGAAACAGAACTAAAAAAATACAAAAAACCTCTGAAGTTTGACAGACAAGAATTTTGGTGCTGCTGAGGAAATGGTAGGATGAATTATTAAAAGCGGAAAATGCTACAGCTTGATGGGAGGTCATAATGCTGTTCTCATGACACACAGCAAGGACAAGCAAGGACTATTGGTCACTTTGTAAGACATTAAAGCAGCAGTAGATACTCATGTGTGCTACACACATAGGAATGCCTTAAAAAAAATGGAAGGGGTCAGTTCACAATTATTGGAAGCATGTATGCAAGAACATACTGGGCCAGTAAGATGGTGACATAAAATAAACTTAGTCTGAAGGGAAGTCTTGCAGTGGCAGAATCTGTGAGCAGTGATGGTAGCTGATGCAGGAGTTGCAAGGTGGAAGAATGATCCTTCACTTGGGTATTTCAGCAGGGACGGAAGTTGGGGAAATTTGTCTCAAGTCCCAAAAGGTGGAGCAACACAGTAAGAAGGGCCATGCTGGTGGGCCAGACATGATCCTACAACACAAATGCTGATGGCCTTTTGCTGTACAGCTGCCTGCTGTGAGAAAAAAAAAGGAGGTATAGCAAGCAAATAATCTCACGGTTTTCACTGTGTTGGCTGCTTGGGCTTGCATGCGAAGAGCTTCCTTCTGTCAGCATGGATTTTGGTCTGTTGAAAAGTTGTCTAGAAAGTTCATTAGCACTGTGGGCAGGAAGGCTTCCTAATTTCACCAATTTGTTTCTGAATCTTTTCAGTTTCTTTAATTGCCCTTATTTGGATGAGCTGTGTCCTCCAGTACTAAATGATCACAAATATCAAATACTGGATTCCCTTCTCCCTTACCATTTTTGCTTTTTGAGATTTTACCTTTCTTTCTGTACAAGAACCAGCAACAGACATTCAGTGGAAGCAACTATGTGGTTTTGTGTCCTCATAATAGTATACAAAATAGGACCAAACCTAAAAATTTGGTGAGTTTCCATCCTCCTGCTGGCCTAAGCTTGATGAAATTATCTGCTGAAGGCACAGTTAAAATGGATAGAACTGAAAAGTGACTTGTCTGTAGTGCATCTGTGTGGATAAACTTCAGTTCTTACTGCTGTGTTTGTTTTCCACATTTGTAATATATGATGAGTAATGGTCCTTACCACTTACAGGATTATCACAATAATAATTATTAGAAGAAGAGCCGAAACATTGCCTGCTTGTTACATACAAATGATATTCTGACAGGTGGTCATGTCATTGATTTAAATTCCTGATTCTGGTCTTGCACTTTGTGTGAGCCAGCAGTCAGTATCATTAAAGAGCTATTACCAGAGTAATTTTTATTAGTGCGATATTAGAACTAAGCTCTAGGATTACTTTCTATGGAGTGTGATTTTATATTGGATTTCCAAATAACTATTGCTGTAATTTCTTGAAAATGCTCATCTTGCCAATAAATCAGTGCTTTATGATTAAAGTATCTTAGTAAAACAATTAAGGAAATAGAATTTGACAGCTTTTGTTTGAGGCAAATTTCTGACAGTGGCTGCAGCGGCAGTGGCTTCAAAGAAAGGCAAGTTGGCATGTTTAATACACCTCAGAACAGCTGAAGAGATTAACAGCTCTTTCTTCCTTTTCTGCATTAGAAATTATTCGTCCCATGCAGTTTCTTCATGACAAAGGCTGTAGAACGCTTGATGTATCATAGACACTTGACACGTTTGAGATGAAACATGGCCAGTGCTGTAAGACTCCTGGATGGATGAATCAGAATGGATGTCTAAAAATGCACCTTCACCAGGAGCGTGAAAACACTAGTTAATATGAAAGTCATGAAAAGCATGCCTTAAAAAGGGTAATATTCATCTTCCCCAAAGAACTTCTGGGCAAGGTGAAAAGCACAGCTGTTTCCAGACACAGAACAGATAAGCATTTCTCTTGCGTCTCCAGCAGATGCAGACAGCATATACCCAAGTGCACAGAAAACAAGGGTAATTTATGTATTAGGTTCACCAAGTTTGTTGCAATTCAGATTTTTGCTTAGATTGAAAACTTTGTTGCTCTCTGCACCAGCAAAACCCATCCTCTGTGCTTCCCCTTCCCTGCTGTAGCCACCTGGTGAGCGTCTCTTCTGTGTTTACATTAAATGTAAACTGGTTTGCCTGGTTGGCCAAATAAATTGCATGGCAACTCATGTGTTCCTGCTAATTTCCTTAGCAACGCGGGATAATTCACAGCACTGTTGTGCGTCACACCTTCAGTGCCCATTTTCAAATATCTTACTTTCAACAGCATACTGGCTACAGCACGTCAGGAGTTGTTCCTCTTAAGTAGTGGCAGTGACTCTTTCAAACTCCACTTGTTGGAGTTTTCTGTTGTATCTAGAACAGTGAATATTATCACAACTTCTGCTCTTGGCTTTTCGCTATTTTCTGCTCATATTGGTGTTTTAATGGCAATTTAGCATAGTTTTTGCTAAGTGAGCATTCCCTTGGTAGACAAAAGTGCAATCTCTCTGCACTGGTCATAATGCTTCTACAGATAATGATTAGTTTAACCTTCAAAAGTCATCTAGTCCAACCACGCCGCAATGAGCAGGGACATCTTGAACTAGATCAGATTGCTTATCTGTGTTTGCATCTCGTGTTGTGCCATTTTTGATTAGGAACGTTAGCTCCTTATCCATTTGAAAACTCAGTACTTCTTTGAATCTTTCTTTTTTCTGTTTTTTTTTTTTTGGTAGTCTTTTCTAGAAGGAAACAGCTCTCATAGAGAACTGCTTAGAAATGTCATTTTGTGCCATTTTGTTGACAGGAAAAATTGGTGATGGACTCTCTCTTTGGTAAGGGTAATAAAGGAACACATGTTAAAAATGGAGTCTGCATTTGAAAATTCTGTGGAAGCTGATGAAAGCTTTTCTTCAGAGATTAAATTTTGGGTATGTATTTGTTATTTGTTCCCCAGAGGAATCCTGTGTCCAGACTATTATTCAGCTTCTCTCTAGGCTCTATGTTCTAAGTGTGTTAAGCTTGGCTTTGTGTTGTGTTGCACATGTAGCTAGGATATGATAGTCTTGGTACCTCTACTCCATTAGACAATCTGGAAAACAAAGACAAAAATACATCTAGAGCTCTACATTAATGTTACTATCTGGTCTGTTTATGCAACAGGGTCAATAAAAGCTAATTGAGATGGGGTTTTGTTGCCCTACTTATCTTATTTTTTTCTATGTGTCCTTTGTCAGATATAGGTTACATTCATCTCCAGCTGTCATTGCTGGTTTGTAACTGTTGTCTCTAAATCAATAAAACGCATCAGTACTTTCTGTGTCTCTATTTCCTGGAGCACTATAGGGCTTGGAGATATTGTCATGTCAGTAACTGTACTGGGAGGTGGTACAAAGAGCAAGGCATGTACAATAACGTGCTGTGTTCAGTGTATGAACATCATCCTGTAGTAAAATTTTTTTACAGAGTACCTAATAACATTCATAAAAAACTTGTTTGGTGATTAAAGTCCTATTTACCTTAAATGCAGAACTTTTACCCTGTATGCCATTACAGTTAAGTACCAGTTACAATTAAACAGCTATCACACTGTGGGATTTTATATATGTTTTGAAAACCACACAATAATTTGATTTAGTTAATAAACTCACATTGGTTTTCAATTTTTTGTTTATTTATAAATGTAGACTACAGTATTTCCTAGTGACAGGTTAAGCAACTTCTGAGTTGCCTTACTTCACTCAGAGTGTCTGCTTAAATGCTCTGAAGATGTAAGACTGACGTGCAAGAAGCCAACACATCACTGTAATTTCCTACTGGATTATCAGTTGTTACATCAGAAATGGTCAATGTAATGGTCACTTGTAATAATCATAGAACCATAGAATCTGTTGAGCTTAGAAAATGAGTTCATCCTTATTAAAATTGCTCTAGCAAAATAGAAAAGATTCTCTAGCAAGCAAACAAACAAACAAAAAAAGAAATCTCTATCAAAAGAGATACCAGTTATTTTTTAAACCCCGCTGCAACTACCCACATGAAGAAGAAAACATAGTGAAACCTACTACTTGCCCAGGTGAGAAAATTACTCTGAAGTAAGCCAAATAATTTATCATGTGGATACGCTTAATCATGTCTTAAGTAGTTTACTTCTAACACAGAGGAAGATGTAATATATTAACAATGAACAAGGACTGTGTTCTCATGGAAATTTATTATCAAAATGCTAGGTTTGCAGTTTTAATACAATAGCAAACAATTAAAATGCCTACCAAAAGTTTTTGTCTTTTGACAGGTTCACAGTATCCTAGGTTCTAACTAAATAAACAATGTAGAGAAAAGCTGGGATGAGGCACACAAGATGATATTTAGGTCTCTTACATATTTTCCTGTGCATGTTTTCCTTTTAACATCATTACTTTTACAGATTTGAAAAGATATTTGGAAAAAGGTTTTTTTTTTGGGAAAAGAGAGGGAGGTGAAGAAGTGGCAAACTGACATTTTCATCAAATTGACATTTTCATTATATCTGAGGGCAAGAAAAGATTTAAATAGAAATTTTGATATCTTTCAGTTTTTGCTAAAATCTTTTTTTTTTGATCTGATTTGAAATGTCTGGAAGTCTGCTTTTCTGTTGGAAAGCTTTTGGCTGAGGAACCTTCAGAAGCTCTTTTTGTGGTTTATATCATGTATTTTTTCTTCACTTTGGCAACTTGACAGAGTACAAATTCACATGGATACTTTTGCATGATTTTCCACCTCCTAAGTCATTAGTGACTTTGTGTAACTTAGAGATGTCAGTTCAGTGGAGCTCAATGGTGGATTACTGGAAGGCTGACCTTATTCCAGCTTTCCCTCTCCTTCAGGGTTAGCACTCTCTTTACTGCTCTTGCTGACAAATTATTAGTCATCTCAAACTGACAGCAGTTGAATGACCCTTTTACCTGTAGAAGGTTGGTCAATAACAACAATTGTGGAAATTCTTATGTTTATATATATCACTCTTCTATAAATCAGATAGATAAGCATGGGATTGGAGTCTTGTGTGCATGCATTTGCAAAACATCTTTAATAATGTGTATAGATTTTAAGTAGGAATAGTGATGGGTGACATTGTGACTTCGGGGGTAGGAGTGAGAGTGTTGAGCTGGTTTGCATACTTGTTTTTAATTTAATAGAAATCCCATCTGAAAATGGGATCATAGTATTTGTCAAGAATACCTGTGGGCTTTTAAAGCATTGACTTTCTGATCTCACTGAAAATGGGAAATAGGATGCTTGCTTGCATGTTCCTCTTGCTCATGGAACATAAGTCTGCATAGTTGAGTCTTTAACTGGGTTTGTTATTATTAGCTGTAGCTGGTAAGATATATGGTGGGTATGGGCTGGGTGTGTGCATTTTTAAGATGGAACAGAGGGAGAAAGAGGAAGGAAAGAGAGGAAGGAAGAGAGCAAGAGGAAGAGAGAGTAAAAGAGAACAGAAGGAACAAAAAAAAAAAGAAAGAAGGAATGGAAATGCAGGACAGGAAGACCAAGGGGATAGAGGTAGAAATCTTGTGCATTCCTTTGCATGCTTAAAGCCTGGGCAAAGGGAGGAAATTTCTCAGCCAGTGCAGTATAATGTTTAATAAGGAGCCTCCCAAACAATGCTCTTCAAAACAACAGCAAGGTAAAAGATCTAAAGACTCAGATTACCTTACTTGACCTGGGTTATGTAGCTGTTTTGCCAAAGCTGCTAGCTTAGGGATCAAAGGAGCCACTAGCTGTACAAAGGTCTTCCTGAAAGACCGGAGGGGAGAGGTTGTTGACTGAAGTGAGATGACATGTACTGATTGAATCAAGTTCCTTGATAAGCAGGGTGTCACTTTGATTCAAGAAAGATCAGGATTAGTCAGGTTTATGCAGGTACTTGAAGGAGATGTCACACACAAGGAAGGTTCTAGGAGTATGCATCTTGGTGATTTTGCACTAGCTTCATTTTGCCAAATCAACTCCATGTGCAGTGATACATCCACTTATGTAAACCAGCAAACTTTCTTTGATACCCAAAAAGCAGCAGTATTTGCCAACCCTGTAAAACATTACAATTGTACCATCAAACATACTTATAACTATCTGTGTCATTCTCCCCTAGGGAAAAAAAAAAAAATGCAAAAAAGTGGACTTCTGACTTTAGAACCCTCAACTTTTATTTTGATTAGAAGAGGTTTAGTTTGACCACATGCACCAAGGAAGCTGTTCAGCAACAAAGAAATTGTGGCTGATAGAGAGAATCACAAACCAAGTACTAATCAACAATAGCTCCTTATGAGAATGTTCTGTGAGAACGTGCTTTACCAAGTGAGAGGAAGAAGCCTCCATGGCTTCCCCTTCTTCCAATGGACCACTTGCCCCATCCAAGAAAATGAGTACATTACTTTGACATAATTTGTTGCCTTTTTTAAATTAACCTGTCTTCTTGTTTCATATTTGTTTGTGCATGATTTTTTAAGGGATTAAAGGTTGGCTGACTGACACATTACCTCAGATTCTCCTTTACCCTTTTTTTAAAGACAGTGGTATATTTGCTCAACATGCTGCGGATCAAATCCTGTTTTAGCAAGCTTAGGTAAACAGCCCATATCTCTGAAAGGACACAACACATACTGTACTTTATCAGACAGGCCCCATCTAGTGACCTGTGTAAAATAAGGGAAGAGCTCTTTGTAAAAAACACTGCACAGTGCTATATCCTGGTTGGGAGTGAAGTGCATCCAAAACTACATGAATGTTGTAACTGTACAGTGGTTGTACACCCTTCTGGGACAAAGTGACCAAAACCTGTGATGTGTTCTGTTCTGCTGTAAATATTTAAAAGGAAATATGAGTGTTTACAAGTTCCGGGAGTAGATCTGGCACCTTGATTCAAACTGAAAACAAAACACGTGGAGGAGGGGCAGTTTTTATCTGTCCTCCTGATTATGGGAAAAGTGACCTTTCCAGAGGACAGGTCTCTGCCTGCCTTGCTCTCCCAGGCAGGCAGCCCACTTGATAGCAGGCTTTCAAATATTTATAGCAGGAGGGGGTTGCCTGCTCCCTGGAAGCCTGCCTGCATGGCTTTAAACAAGGCAAAAAAAGAAATTCCTGTTTTTTAAATCCTACCTTCTATTTCCAAGCAGGTTTTTATGAACTTGCTTAATTTGTGGCCAGGTTGACATCAGGATATGGGTCATTAAAACAAATAACTTTCAGGTGATTAAAAACATCAAGACTGTTAGCACAAGGAGTAGGTTAAGTGTGAATCTGAGGGAACAGTCTGTGCAGCCTTGAGAAGGGTAACAGAAGTAGACTATTCCCATAGTAACTCCACAAAAATATACGTACTATATATCTTGTATACAAAACAAGTTGTGGTACTTACCACAGTTCAATTAGCATTGAAGTAGATCCAATTTTATTCCGTATTTTGGATTTCTGCCATTCGTCAGATGTTCAGGACACTGAACCTGCTAGTGGTTTTGGGAAATTCTTCCAATAAACAGAATAAACTGTGTTTCTACTTAGTCTGCATTCAAGACAGAAATATTACACCAGTGTCCAGAAACAGTTATGGGATAATCTATAATAGCTGCAGAAAGAATCATAGAATCATAGAATCATAGAATAGTTAGGGTTGGAAAGGACCTTAAGATCATCTACTTCCACCCCCCCTGCCATGGGCAGGGACACCTCACACTAAACCATGTCACCCAAGGCTCTGTCCAACCTGGCCTTAAACACTGTCAGGGATGGAGCACTCACAACTTCCTTGGGCAACCCATTCCAGTGCCTCACCACCCTCATAGTAAAGAACTTCCTTATGTCCAATTGAAACTTCTCCTGTTTAAGTTTGAACCCGTTATCCATTATTCTATCACTACAGTCCCTAATGAAGAGTCCCTTCCCAGAATCCCTATAGGCCCTCTTCAGATACTGGAAGGCTGCTCTGAGTCCCAGCCTTAATTTGAAACACAGCATCATGAACCCTTTCAGTGCTTTGGAAACTAAGGGGAGATAGCAGGCCTACACAACCTGCGTATCAAGCCCAGCATTCTAGACTTGTAGTGACAGACATGCATGAAACACTTAAGAAAATCCCTGGAATTTAACAACTGCACAATCAACTGAGCTGAAACAGCTTTCCTTTAGCAGGAGAGTTTAAAAATGCACAAACTGACTAGGGATTTCAGTCGCTGGAGTGTCAACTGTTGCTGAAGAGCATTTGAAAATTAACTGCATTTCATGATTGGCTAAACTCCCTGGAGAAACATTTATTATAATGTAAATGATAATTACATAAGTAAATGGTTCACCTGTGAAGTGTTTAACACCTAATTTGCTTCATCAGAAACTCATTCTTTAAATGCTGTCTCTTAAATAAACCATCTCTCACTCTCAATTTCAAAGCAAGTCCCACAAACAGGTACCACTGAGTTCAGCAAAACACATTAACTGTGCATGACCACCTCCACAATAGACCCAACAGATGACAAGCAGAGTTGTCACATTAAGTCAGTCATTTCAAGCCTTTCAATCACTTCTTTGGGGGTTGGTATTTTTTGTTTTGTTGTTTTGTTGGTTTTTTTTTGTGTTTTTTTTTTTCAAGCCACTAAAACATTTTAAATCACCCTCCTCTGCAATACCCTGAATAGTAAACTGCCTTATAGCCCTGTATTCTCTTGATCCATTAAGTGAGTTTTGGTTCCTATGGAAAACACAGACCACTCAACCAGCCACTTTGTATTAAAATATATGAAAGGCATGTAAACCACATGTGTTTTGGGAACCTAGAAAGGATACATAGACTGCCCCACTACAATGTTATGTCTCAAAAAGCAGAAAGCTATTAATATTTCAGTAGCCTCTTTGCAAAGGCTTGAAACAAAAATGCAGAAAACGCTGTCATGACAATGACAGATGCTTCTGGTGTCAGTGGTTTCTGAACATTTTTTTCCCCAGACCAGCTGAGAAAAGGAATTTTTGAACGACCCTTGAAAAACTGAAAATGTGTTGAGAGCTGGTACACATTTCACAGTGTGTCAGCCAAACACTGTGTCTGCACAGTAAGAGGAAATTCAGCAATGATAACCGGCATTTCTCACTCCTCTTTACAGATCTCAGGAAACTGCAAACCCCAGAGTGGCAGAAAAATTATTACCCCCATTTTATATAGGAGTTACTTCAATATTTATTAAAAAACATAGAGGTGAAACTAATCAGTTCTATGTTGGTCTACTTTACATACACTCTCTTTTATGTATGTGTATATGCTGCATTTTTAAACCCATAGAATTTTTTTTTAACATGGAAGGCATGTAGCACAATTGTCTTCTGAGACTACATCAACATCAACACCCAAATTCCTGGAGGAAATGTGATCATTTATGAGTCCTACTAAACAAAGATAAATGCAATTCTAAACAAATAGGACAAGGCTCACCAGAACAATGCATATCAAAGTCCCCAGGCTGCCTAGCAGGATGGACACGACTGGAAATGAAAGCCTCTTTCCTTAGAAGGAAAAGAGGAGAGGTTCTTAGACTAGATTTGGGAACTCCCAGAGACTGACAAGATCAGTTTAGGAAAAAAAGACCAAAAACCAAACCACTTTGCGAAATTGTGAATACTTTGCTGAAATTCCACTTCCTCTGGACAGAATATTGGAATGGTCAGTCATTACCTCTGCAATAATTTACACTAGTGGGGGAACTATTAACTGGTTTTAATTACCAGTAGCGACTCAACTCCCCAGGGCAGGGCAGCAGTTAGTAATGGATAATGGCAGCTAGTTCCCCCTCTGTCCCGGAGGGACTGAGCTGCTCCTGGAGCTGCAGGAAAAGAGATGGGCGAGGGAGGGAGAAAAAAGTACTGCCAAACACCACTCAAAAAAAAAAAAAAAAAAAAAAATTCAAGCCAAACTAGAACAAACTCGAAAAGGTGGGGGTAGGGGGGGAGGAACCAAGGAGAAACTCTAATCAAGAGGCATCATTTTTAAACTCAACAATTGCAGCCTTGTCCTGGTCACATTCATTGCCTGCTGTGGCTTTGCTGCAGCTTTACCGCTGTGGCTCTGGTCAACCCATGGGCTCAAGCAGCTCGTACCAGAGAACACTGGGCTCCTGCCACATCCCAGGCCTGTACATGTCCTGCCAAACCTGAAAGGAGCCACGCACACAGTGGCATGAGCTCAATTCAGGAAAATGTGCTGGTAATCCATGAAGACAGCTGAGCTCCAAGTTCCTCATTAAAAGCCTTGATGAAAACTCCCTGGAAGTGCTGGAAGATGCATGCTGATGCCAAGAGAGAAATCTCTGCTTTGTAACAGAGGGATCAGGAAGATCGGGGAGAGGAACAATACCAAGGAGCATGGAAACAAAAGAATTAAAACCAACTTTTCCAAACCCTCATTGCTTCCATAATGCAAAGCCAGGCCCCCCTTCACTTCTTACACCTCCTGTGCTATTTGAGATCTTTATGTAGGCCCCAAGGCAAGCTTCTCTGCTTTGCAGCCCTCCTTACTCCTCCCAGGCAATCCCCTTCCTGCCAAAACTCCTCTTGGGCCCAGAGAGAGCACAGAGGCTCATTGACAGGATCTGAACCTCCTGCAGCAGACAGAAAACCACTAATTGTTTGGCTAATCCAGAGTAGGGCACTGCTCATAAATGTAGGACAATAGTGAGATCTAACACCCTGTCACCTGGATTTCCCATACACATGGGGGTATGTTTACACCATCAAACTGCTACAGCACCCTTAGCGAAGGCCTGCATTAGGCAACTGGTACCACGGCTGTGTGTCTGGCGTTACCTCAGTGCAAACCACAGACACTTTCTACACCAGCAGGCATATCCTGCTCAAAGTGCCGGCCATGGGGCTCCATCTCTGCAGCTTCTTGGTCACAAGAAACTAATCCAGGGAAGTGGCCCAGGCCACATTCTGACAGCACAGGCTCTGATTGTTTCTGCAAAGCCCAGCCTAATGTGGACATTTCACTTTGCTACTGGCACTAATATTAGAAATTACTAGTTCAGGGCTGTGTAACAATTCTTAGTAGTAGGCACTGTCCAAAACCGCCCACAGAGAAAAAAATCTAACAAAGAAATCTACAAATACAGTGCTTGGTTCTGTGTTTTTTTCTTTTAAACCAAGGTTTAAGGTCCTGATGAGATTTCATGTGTCAAGACGAAAATGCTCTTCTGCTATTACCATTCATATCTTAGTCCCATCTGCCTCCTCATAGAAGAGGACGACACTGGCAAAGATATAATTTCACCAGCACAGTACTACATGGGAATGCTGGGGACTTTTGTTGGCACTTTTTTATCAGTTCTGTCCTGCTGTTTCAGACAGGACTGTCCAAGGCCATAGACCTCTTTGTACAGTTTCAGGTGGTCTCAGTTCACATCACACTCTTCCTGAAAAGCACAGCCTGAATGACAGAGGTCACTGCTTGACAGCTGCTCATTAGCTTTCCTTTGCTGGAAGCTCCTGCTGGCACCCATCTCTACCAACAGCAGCACAGAGAAAGTTACCCTAATTCGGTTTAGAAACAAAAAAAAAAAAAATTAAGGAAATTAGAAAATCACCATCTTAGATCTCAAGTTTATACTAATGGTTTGAGCGAACACAGATAAGATTATCTGAATCAGGTAGTGCTTATCCAACAGACTGCCTGCAAAGGAGGCAGCGGTGCAAAACCCAGGAGAAAATACCTAACTCTAAACACAAATGTTTCTATTTCAATAAGCTTCACCTATAGAAAATATTTCCAAAACCCCTACTTGATTCGTAAGCTTGAAGAGCCACCCCAATGCAAGAGGAAAAGAGCTGTCCATTTTAAATCAGCTCTCTAATTCATTTCACCTTCATAAAATTTTATTGTAAAAGATGGTATCAGACACACTTTACATAAGAAACCCATGACTCAATTATTTTCTTTTACTGAACTGTGGTATTCCAATTGAAATGAGTCAGTAGTGCATGACAGAAGCTACTTATTCCAACAGGATACTCAAAAAAAATCCTACTAATGCTCTTTTCATTTAACATATCATTACTGGTAGTGAAAACCCATGATATGCAGCTCTGACATTGCTCAGGAGGAGTTTTTGCTCTTAGGGCAAAGATATTGTTCCATCAAAAGAGGAATATTAAAATAAATAAATAAATAAAATGGGGGGGAGGGGCTTTAAAGAAAAGAGTCATTCAAAAATAATTTGGAGTAAGCACACCAGCATTCCCAGGATGTGCCACAAAATGCTGGCATTTCAAAGCTCTCTGATAGGGAACATAGTCTTCAACTCTCAAGATTTCTTAGGTTTGGAGAGGAAAAGAATGAAACAACCAATCTAACTTCACAGGAGTTGTAGTTTCTTGCTCCCAGGGGTAGGCACAAAGCAACCAAATTGCTCAACTTACAGCCGCAAGCTACCGACAGCCAGGTTTACAGCCTTCCTAAACCTCTACAAGGAAATGTTCAGCATCCTTCTAGTAAAAGCTGTAGTTAAGACAAGTCTCTTTCAATAAACAATATTTTTCACCTGCTGGCAGATGTAATCGAATACTGAAACAAAGCCTCACATGAACGGCTGCTGAATATCAAACAATAACAAGCACCCTTTGCAGCAATCTTGAAGGATTTCACCATGATTTCAGGAGAAGTTCTGAACAGGTTTCAGGTACTGTGCCTCGCCACTACTGGATATGTCCCCTTTTGCCATATTTCATGGTACTTTCCTAAATAACCTCACAGATCTGACCAAACCCTCAGACTTCACACCAAGGCTTTTCATATGCCAGGCATCACTTAAAAAAAACACAAACATCTCTCTCTGTATATCTCAACAACTATCAGACTATCTACCTTTCCATACCCTCAACAGCCAGGTATAGCTCTGCAAACCTTGAAAAGATCAGAAAGCATTTAAATCTCAAAGAAAAATATACAGATCACTTCATAAAAAACAAAGGCTGACTGTGAACGTGGGAAAGGAGAAAAGGATGACGAAAAGGTTTCAGTAGCTCATATCTGTCAAGAAGATAGACTTCACATGCCCCAGTGTTTTCTCTATCATCTAAATAAATTGAACCATCAACTGGAAAAAGGTCACACAGCAGACAGCACCGTGTGATTTTAAAGCTGTTAGATTTCACCTTCTCCATTAGATCTCGACAATAATGTCAGTCTAAGGGCAAAGAAAGTGAGTTAGAGAGACTCATTAGGGATGCATGGAGTTGGGCTTGTTTGGCTGCAGAGGGGTTTTTTTGGGGTTTGTGTTTAGTGAGGTTTTATTTATTTTCTTTTTTAAGAGTTCATATAGCTCATTGATCAAAATGTCAACTGTTCACATCCATAGCCCATGACTCCCCCACTTTTCACTACAGAAATAGGGAGGCAGCATTCACAAGTTCTCTTTTTCATAGAATTATAGCACGGTTTGGGTTGGAAGGAACCTTAAAGCTGATACAGTTCCAACCCCTGACACAGGCAGGGACACCTTCCACTAGAGCAGCTTGCTCCAAGCCCCTGTGTCCAACCTGGCC
>JANHGB010040517.1:0-36697 GCA_026283785.1 Coracopsis vasa | reverse complement strand
ATGAGGCTCAGAAAGTCCTTGCTCAGACTAAACATTGCTAAGCCACAACTGGAAACATCGGTGTTACCAGTGCTGTTCCCAGGCCAAAAGTCAAAACCACAGCACTGCAGCAGCTACTAAGAAAGAGAAAAAATGACTGCTACTGCTGAACCCAGGACAGCTGGTCAAATGCTGCTTTCTAGTTCTTGCCTAGTGTCTTGTAAATGAGGAGAAATGTTATTTCCCACAGGGTGGTGCTGCTGCGTTGTCTGGTGCAACACAGGGAAAAGCTGAGATTGAGCCTCAGCAAGTGGACAAAACAACGCACACATTTTGCAGTGTCCAAGTCCAGGGGACAACACCCAGAACCACACAGAAGCTGAACATCTCTCAATTCACACCCAAGTATGAATACATGACTAGAGCCTATGCTAGTGGTGAAGGGAAAACAAGAGTGAAGATAACCTTTCAGGAAGAATTTACTTACGATTCAAAGGCACTTTCTAAATTATATTGAAAATGCTGCTGGAATACACCAGAATAGTCACTTAGAAGAAGATCTTATTTATTGAGGGAATTCCAGCTAAGGACTTCCTTATGTTGACCATGAAGTCCTGTTACAGCTTAACTTACACAAGCTCTTCCTTCTCACATAAATTTGTAACACTTCAGAAAGCAAACAAGGAACTGTTGTGGCAATATAAAATATATTCTCCATATAGTGCCACAGACAACTTTTGTTTTTCAGAAAATAAAGTATCATCCAAGCTGGCAGAAAGGTTCCAGGCTCAAAGTTTTGGGTTTTCTTTTCTTTTTTTCCCCTGAAAACAGGGCTATTTTATTTCAACAGAAGGGACTTGATTTTTCCAATGCTGTTTTCGCCCAAGGTACAATTTATTAAATGTTCCAAAGCTGATTTGATAAAAGTTACCATTAGAACATAAGCAAATTCAAAGGAATGATGATTTCCACATTTCAAACCTCATGGAATGGAAACAGATGGGATAACTTCAGCAATTGTAAGCAGTTTCACTTATGCAGAATTCCCATTTATTGTACAGAATAGAGTGTTATTCCAGGCAGGATTCATCTGAGGTAGGATCCTTCTGTTTCTGTCTTAGGCAGATGTTACCCCAGGCAAGTCTGACCATGTTTTCCCTGGAAGGCAGACAGGGTCAGTTGTGCCGTGCTCCATCAAAGCTCATATCCGTCAGTGTTCAGTAGGGCTGGTGGGCACATGCAGTATTAGCCTGGCAAATTGTTCACAGCTAGCCCAGGTATCTCTGCTTACTGCTGCACAGCACCATGCCAGGAAATATACTCCTTGGAGGACAGCCTGACAGTTTGCATTGTGTGGACCAGCGGATAGAAGTTTGGCATGAAGCTTCACAGACCTTGACTATATTCCTATTTCTTCCACTCGCAGTTTACGCTTCCTTCCTTCTGCTTCTTACTGGGGAGAATCATATCTGATATTTCACAGTGTGTTTTGTGCACATTCTGGTAGGTAAGTTTTTAGCCATTTGCTGAAGTCAAAGCAGATACAATATTAGAAAACACTTAAATAATTCTACCCTTTTCTACAAAAGGTCTGTGCATAAAACCAGTTGAATGTTTTCTGCTGAATTAGGTATTTAAAACAAGAAATACTGCTGTAAACACATAAATGGAAAAAAGCCTGTGAAAAGAATAACTTGAAACAAAAAAACTACTTTAAAAATGCTAATAATGTATTACACAGTGTTGTTTACTAGGATTAAAATGCATATACTATTATTCCAACAGGCTTTTACAATATCCATTTCTGGTGTGAACAACTGCTGTCGTGTTACAATGTGGTAAACAAGGTAATTAAGTTTTTGTGAAGTAAATGGCAATGGTAATTTACAACTTGTGGAAAATTGCTTATCTTCTGAGTAGACCACACTCTTCCCTACATTTTTATATTAAAATTTTGCATTAAGATCTAAACCAACATCTTCATCACTTCTAATTAATAAACCCACTTTGTCTTTTTCCAAATGTGCATAGTTTTCCTAACTCATTAAGAAACACTCATGGATAATTTTTCTCCTTTGTTAAAACCAAACTTAGGGCTCAGGACTTAATTGTCAGGCAGACCTGAAAAAGATTATGTCATTAGTTTTAAGCAGTCTTTGAACTCCCATCCGTCTCTTATTCTGTGGTCTGTGCACGTAGATCGTGCTGCTGGCTCTGACCACATTTCTAAAGCAGGGCAGCAGGAAATACTTCGTTTGAGCACAGACAACTGAAGACAGACAATTTTAATATGTTATATTTGAAATCTGCATGAATAATAAAACTACTTGCCACACATGCTATTCATATATATATATAAAAATACGTTATACTTCTATGGCTATACTCTTGATCTAGATCAAATTGGTGAACATTAGTCTATGTTATTTTCCCTTATGTGGAGCAAAGTAGAATAGGACATGATAAGCAACCATTGAATACACTGCAGATGATTACAAAACTACTAGTTCAGCACTGGTGAAAATTATTTGAACTCTGATCAATTTGTTAATCAACAGAATGCAGTTGTATATAGCATCAAAGCACAGAAATGATTCACATTGCAGAATGTTAAGTTCCTCCATTGCTGTCAACATTTTCACTCTGGAAACATAGAAACATCCCATTACATATGAGATCATCACTAATTTACCCCATGAACTACATTCACTCTGTAGCTCCTGTGAAGCAGCCAGCTATAGTATATTCCCCACACAAATAGAAGGAAATCTGTGCAAATCACAGCTGTGGTGTTCTGATCATCCAGGACAAGTGCCCTGATCAGCTCTTCAGACAGCACAAACAAGTTAATTTACTCTAACTGAGGCTACAGCTTCTGGGCCTGAAAAGAGACAGACTTGCCACTGCAATATGCAGAAACAACTTTATTAACATCCTCTTTACTAATGGTCTCTGGAGTGGGCAGTCTCACAGTCATCTGCTTGCACAGACTCATCAACAGCTGCTGATTTTATAGGAGGAAGATGCTCTGTGTTTGGAAAAACAATAGAGACTAGAGGAAACTCTCCTCTAGTCTCCTGAGCTGCCTTTGGGCTTCTTCCACTCATGCAGATAAAGCAGGTTTGTCCACCATCAAGCCCAGTCCCCTGGCACAAATTTACTGCTCTTCAGACAGCAGAGTGGCCACAGCACCTCTTTCACACTCCCAGAAAAGGATCAACTGGAGGATCAAACCTGGAATGTCAATGTATAGAAATTCAAGCTTTAAAGATATCCAGGAAAAGAAAAACAAACCAACAAACCAGCAACTGCCTCAAAATTTTGCTGTAGGGGGCTTGGGAAAGTCAGTCTAAAACTGTTTCTGAAATGAAATTGCAATGTATGTATGAAATTTAGGCACACCGTAAAAATTAAAGCTGCTCCAGAGACACTTTCAGCATAAATCACAGATTCCTGCCAGATTTAAAAAAAAACCAAACAAACAACAAACAAAAAACCAAGCCAAAACCAAACTACCCCAAACTAAAACAAATGGCTTTGGCATCTGACACAGTTATCTGCAAAGAGTTTAATGCAGAATGATACATGGGGAAGGTTTTTGGTGGTATGTGTGATTAGTCCATTGAAACATAATAGACCAGAACACCAAAACGTTCATTTCGTTAATACTATTTTTTAAATACTTCAAATTTTATTGTTCGGTTTTCATGACCGATTATAGGGTTTTCTTTATTATAGCAAATATTCGTCTTCTAGATTACCTGTGGAGTTGACATACTGCATTTCAAATAAATCTGTGAACATTTGTATCTACAAACTCTATTTTCAGTCTAGCTTCCTTCTATTACTGCATTTACTTGGTATTACTAATGCTGTATGTAGACTTTAGCCAACTAAAACATGACAGAAAAATCTAATTAAGAGATGCCTTATTTCACAGGAGTAGTATCTTCAGCAATATAACACTATAGAGCCACCTCTGTCTCAGTCACGGCTGTGCAGTACTGAATCTTGATGCACTTGTCATCTGTTGCTGTAGCTGTTTGTATCCACAGCCAAAAATTCAACATCTTTTTGGTCTAATTCTGCTGTGACAGAATAAGCTATTGCTCCATTAGTCCAGATGTGCTGTTTCGTGCCCGTATCATTGGTGAGTGACAGCAAATGAGTTCTTTTGATTTTCTTTGCTAGATTTGCAAAGCACAATAACGTCGAACTAAATATCATAGAAAATCCACACAAGAGGAAGGATGCGGTATAACTGCCAGTTGTGTCTACAAGCCAACCTGTAGGAAAAAAGATCATGAGTTTTTAAAGGTCCACCAGAATTCTGACAATTTACAAATCCTGTGATCAACAGGGGTTTTATAAACTTCTGGAGTTATCATATGTACATACAATCAAACAATACAGGTTTACATCACCATCATTATACTTTTATCTCCTGGAGCAAGGAGGGATTTGTCCTCAGCAGACAGGTAAGATTTTTATGGGCTTTTGTTTGGAGGTCCAATCCGTGAAAAAAGGCCCAGAAGTCATCACCGCAACAGTAAATAGACATCTTTCAACTGGATGTATTTAGGTGGCAGTCTAAAGTCATGCTTAGAGAGTCCTGGGGTTAAATATTGTGTGCATGACATTCTCATACAGAAACATCTAATGACATATGCCCAAGACTCATGTATCACTTAAAATAATTCCACTTTCCAATGATTTCTGCTATGGCTTATAAAATTAAAAGATTCAAAAGTAGTGATTAACCAGGAATTGATGTGAACAGCAGACAAAATCCAGAAGACATATATATACATGGCTGTTTGAAAAGGATCTCTGACCTTCCACAATATTTAAAACTCTCAGCTCTCATCCTTACTTCACTGTGATGGAACTGATGAGGAAAATGATGGTTAGATATTACAGTGATGAGCTTGTGACCAAAGAGTACTGAAGCTGACTCACCTACCTGTTCAAAACAGTTTGGAGATGAAAAGATCACGTCTTCTGCACCAAAAAACCCACCTCAGAATGAAATTCTCTTTGCTTACCTTTTCAAAATCATGTAATTTCACAGTGAAATTTTGTCACTTCTACTTGCACAATCTCTGAACTATGTGAAGTGGTGATGTACCAGCTCTTAGAAATCCCATTCCATGCTGTTTTGCTTCTTAAATTTCAACTCACTCCATATGTAGAAATCATCCTATCAAGACAGGGCTCAAGAGTGATCTAAAAATCTTATGAAGGTCTAGGCATATTATTTCTCTGCCCAGGGGCTACCTCCACATTTAGTGTGCATTTGCTGGCCTTCCTCTCCTTTTACGTCACACTGTCAGACAAATCTGAAGTAGTGATAAGATTATAGGAAAGTCATTTGTGCACTGACCTGCAACAGGCGGGCTCACTAGATATGGTATGGCATGCAGAAAATACACGACACCCAGTGCTGATGATAAAGAAGAAGTTCCCACTACATCTGCTGTTATGACAGGGATCAGTGTTACATAGGCTCCATCGAAGTAACCAAAGGTAAATGAGAAAGGCACAAGCAAGGGAAAGTTTTGGAGAACTGGTAGGAAAAGACAACAGAGGCCATCCATTCCCACAGCAAAGAGGTAGCAAAAGTGACGATGCTTCTTCAGACACCTGCAAATTTCAAAACAGAAATGAAAAGGATTATCACTGGTCGCAGCATCTGTTTCTATGCCTTGGCATGCAGCACTTCAGTCTCTCTCTCTTAGCTCAAAGTTAAGTCCGTTTTCTTGCACAGTCTTCAAGATAAAAAGCTCAGCACCAATGAGCCCAGGCAGGGAAAGCTGCACACCTGTAGCTGCAGAAACATCTGGTAAAGCTGCAGAAACATCTGGTAAAGCTGCAGCCCATGCTGTCTGCAGTGGATTTTGGGCTATTCTTAGTGAGGGGAACCACTCTGCCGCCAGAATTTCACACCCTCTGAAGTTTCAGTGTTCAAACCAGTATTCCATTGGGCTTTACATCCCAGCTCAGCAAGGTGCTCCCAGTATTATGTAAAAATATTACTGTGTAAGTCTCTTAGATGTCATCCTTCGCATCAGCCCTTCAACACTGGTGTTAGTGAGATGACAATTCCTTTCTCCATGCCCCACAAAACCAATAATTTACTTTTCCCACAAACTGAATAACCAAAAAGAATGTGCCCTTTAGAATAAAAATCCTTCTTAATTTAGCCAGTCTCTACTGATGTTACAGATGCTGCACACAGACATCTGGAGTGAGCTGAGTTAACAAAGCATGGTGAGTTCTTACGTACTGGAAAATGTGTAAGAGTTTTAGGTCAGTTCTTCTGACTATCTGCCTGACAGTGGTGGGCCAGATCTTTGACCCTTTCCCATTACTTTTGTGTCTCTCTAGCAGCACACAAGAGTTGCAAAGGCAGAGGAAGTAGAATGAGATCCTCTAGGAAATAAGAACAGAGGATCGTGCTCATCATACCTCAGAGGCAGGAGTTACATTTCCACTATCAAATGCAAAAAAATTAAACAAACTCAGAAGAGACAGAAACATTAAATAGTAGGCATTTTTGAAAGCTAGACTGTGTGCTGGGGGTTTGGGTTGTGGGTTTTGGGGGGGTTGTGATTTGTTTTTTTTGTTTTCTTTCTGTTTGTTTTTTTGGGAGGGAGAGGTGTTTTTCTCTTTTATTTATTTATTGTTGTAGGTTCGGGGTTTTTTCAAGTTACACATGCTACAGAAAAAATCCATAATGTTAACTTTTATATCTATTATACCTCACTTGCACCAGCCTCCCACCAGCTAAAGCTTACACTTGCTTAGCCAAAAGGCGTTACCTTCTGTCTGTTAGCCATCCAAAGGTGATATTTCCAATGATGTCTATGACACCGAGTATGGACATGAGGAAGGCAGCCTGGTGGTGACTCACTCCAACGCTCAAAGCATAAGGCACTAGGTAGACAAAAAGAGGGCTACAGCCATATGCCATAAATAAAACCGACACTGCCAGCACCATGAAGCCTGGCATCATCAAAAAATTATATTCCTTCCATGAACAGTAGCATAAACATTCATGAGACCACGCTTTGATTAAGGGTGAACAAATGGACATTCGCTCTAAGTCTCGTTTCTGTGCTTTGGGAACATAATCCTGTTCAAGAAACTCAGGAGCAGTTTTACGGTCTTCCTTAAGAGCAATGGGCCGCATCAAGGCACCACAGACACAGAGGTTTAAAACAAAACCTCCCAGGATGAGTAAAGCTCCACGCCAGGAAAACTGCTCAATTAAGAGCTGGACCACAGGGGCCAGGATGAAGGTACCGATTCCGCTTCCTGACATGGCTATTCCATACGCCAGCGCTTTTCTTTTGTTGAAATATTTGCCCACCATTGCAATGGCTGGAGAATAACAGAGTGCAAACCCAAGACCTAGAAGAGAAAGCACAGTGCAGATAGCTTAATACTAAGCATGACATATGGAACACATTAACTTAAACCATGCAAACTACTTTCATTAGCACAAAAAAACAGGAAGCTTTTTCTGATCCTCTATTATGCAGCTCAGTCACAGTGTGAAGAGAAGCCAGGATGACTCCTTTCTTCCATGTCAGTCACTGATTTGACAGACCTAATGGATCATCATTAATCCACAACAACAAGACTCAGAAAGAAGAGTTGGGATTCACTTAATAACAAGAACAAGGACAATCAATAAACATCAGAGAGATGGTGTGTCTGCCTTTTCTGGATGCAAGACGAGGCATTGCCCCGGGGTCTGCACAAATGCTGGCACTGGATATAGTGTCCTGATGAGGTACCACTTTGTTTTTCAGCCTGTTGCAACCCTGAACATTAATTTTCAGGTCTCTGAAACCCAGTACAAAGAGTCTGTCTCTGTTACTAATGTTCTACAATAAACCCTTTTTTAGTCAGCTAAACAAACTCCATGCAGCAGCTGCTTGGAGTCCTGGCCATTTTAAATCCCTGCCTACAAATAAAGAGGAGGGGAAAAAAGCTTCAGAAAATAAAGCCTTGTCCAGTTTAGTAAACAAATGAGATCCATCTCTGGAACTGTGAAAAAGGTTGTGGTCTTTGCTGCAGAACCAGAGAGCAGATTTTAATCATCAAATGCTTGCCTTATCACTAAAACGTGTATTTCTGAATGAGCTGTAGAAATGAGTTCCTGACTAGGGCTTTGTAGCACATCCTGCACTAAGGGTAAAACAGTTCCCACTGCTTTTGGCAGAACTAGCCAATAGAGGAGATAATCACCTAGTGCTGTACCCAGCTTGCCACGTCCTCCTCAAAGGCCACACTGTACAGGACGGACACTAAGCCTGCCCAGACAGGATAAGTGGATTAGAAGGACTATGGGCAATGGGTGCCAGCTCTGTCACCCCTCAAGAGGCAAGGGGAGGAGCAGGGCAGAGAGATGGGGTTGGACCTGTGTGAGCAGTGGAGCCAGAGGAGCAACCATGAGCTGGACATCATTACTCGAGAACTGTAAAAATCACACTCTCTTTGGTGTACACACTGCTTATTTTTTTTGTGAGTTGGTGGGGAAAATATGCCTGAAAAAGTCAATAATAATAAATGTCCTGTGAAAAGTGGAAATGCAAATCTTGGGGAAGGAAACATTTTTGTGCCTCTTAGAAGAAACTCTGCTACTTATTGACACTCTTCTATCTCACCTCTGCTTCACTCTTCACAGTTTCAAGTCCTGAAGCTATAACGGATTTAGACAGTCACCAGTTATGGTCCCACCCCCTCTCTGGGCTGGGGCACCACCTCCAGCCTTTACCAAGAGTTCACCTCTCCGTTAACCAATCCTCACAGACTGGAAGTTCACTGCTTGTAGAATTGGCTCTTCACAACTTCATGTACAAAGTGCAACTGCTTTTCCACTTCAGTATTCACTGTGGTTCTCACGAAGGAAGCCTGGATGGTATTAGCATGGTATGTGGCACAGTCCCTCGAGTTACAAGGAGCCTTTTTATTTGTTATGAACACATTTGTCAAAGATTAACGCTGTAATACAGGAGTGACATGCACTACTATAAGGATTTTTATTTTTTTAAAGCAAATAAGCTGTGGCAGCATGTGAACTGCAGTAATTCCACCAACTCGTTACTAAACAGCAGGAGACCAAGTACAAGGGCTTATATCACCGTGGCTACCAGGTCAGTATTAATGAGGAGGGAATGTCAGTGTAACCATGGGCACCTCTCAAGTTCCTCTGTGTGTAACAAACACAGGGAGACAAGGCAAAGATATTTGTTATCACCATACCTGAACACAAGTGGAAGAGCTGCTACAGCAACACTACCAGCCAGCACTTTGTTTGCTTTTCAACTGGAATATAACGTAGACAAAAATAAAGTGCACAGCTGAGGAACCAAGTATTCACCCAGTGCACCTTTGCCTGATTACTCTTATGTTTAGATTAATTTTTTTTAATATGCAAATATTTTTGGACAGTCTGGGACTCCTACTAAAATAAATTCCTCCCAGATCACAGGGAAAAAAAAAAGGAAAACTTTTTGTGCATCACCTGCAACAGCAGTCCTTCCTAACCTCCCATCATTTCAGAAGTTCACCCATAGTCCTCTCTCTAACAAAAGAGTTGCTTTTTCAGGGCACTGCATTTGGGCTCTGTGAGACTCACTGAGTGCTGAAGCCCTTGCAGGTTCTCTTTTTACAACGAAGGGAACAACTCGTATTTCCATTCAACAGTGTGGTAGCAATATGACATGGAGAAGAGATCACCACTCTTGAAAGGAAGGACCCTTATTTTTAACATTCCTGTGCTGTTTTCCTGGCAAGAACAAAGGGGCTGAATGCCTCCTACCTGTAAGGACTCCTAATGATAAGTAGAGATGTTCCAGGCTGGTGGCAAATGAACTCAAAATTAGTCCAGTAGATGCAAGCAGCCCTCCTAACATGATGCCAACTTGGCAGGATACATGGTTACTGATCAAACTCCCAAGCGGGGCTTCAAAGGAACAAATACAGATGGTAGTTAATGGTAGGTCCTCACCCACAGTTCATTGCAACAGTCATCACCAAAAAGGAAGCAGTAGGCAGGCAGCAGAAAACAATGATCACATACACAGAGTGGTCTGCCAACATCGCCCTATCACAATGCTGTGAGCACCAAAATCTTCTAAAAATCATCTTCCTGAAAGTCAGGATAAAACTGAAATTTACAGTAGCTTTCTCAGCAGCCATTTGTGTACATCAAAGTCATTATGGGACACAACTAATTCACAGTTCTGGGGGCCGAGAGGGGCCACAGCGACAGCTTACACTCTTCATTGCTTCATGCTTAAAACACTGAGACCATCCCCTACCTGGAATTTGCACTTCAGCCCTCATTAACTTCAGGTGTCCTTCCTCGCTCTTCCCTGGCCTTGTGGGCTCTGCATCAGACCCAAACAGGAGAGGTCTCACACATTTTGGACCATCTCCAAGGCTTCTACCCCTCTTTTGCACTTCTTCAATGTTGATGGCTCCCAGATCACCATGCCCCTACCATGGGGTACCATCACTGGCCCTCTCCCTCTCTCCTACCTGTAATGCCAGGGTGAGGTTATCCTTATTTCTCTTTTTTAACTCAAGATATAACCTGGCTGACACAGAAGAGTTGCTATGTCTCATTCCAGCTGTGTCCTTGTGCCTTTGTAACAATTCTCATGAATTAACCTTCTTACACAGGATGAGAAATTGGCTGCAACTACTGCATTGATACATGTCATTTTTAGTAACACTGAATTTTCTTTTAAGGAAAAAGACTGCTTGTAAACATACAAGTTTGCTAAAAGGAGGAAGACTGTGACTTGATCTGAAGGCAAGATGTATATCCTGTACTAAGTCTCAAGTGTGGTTCCAATCAGAAGGTAAGAGAAACAACTGCTCAGTTAGTAGATCTCAAACATGACTTGTCCCACTAAACCTCGACAAAAGTACATTTCTGAAAACTTAGATCATTTGGCAAAACAAAGTTCTACTTATTTTCTGTAGCATTTTTCTGCAATACAAAGACACTCCCTTCCTGCCAAGCTATGCTGGAGGAAGCAGCTTGGATATACCATACTCCAGAGAGCTCACAGTATCTGTTTCCCAGTTGACTCCACCAACTTGTGAACATGCTAAAACCAGATGGAGCTGAAGAAAAAGCAGCCATACTAGTCTTAAAAGGGTAATACACACCACAGAGCATTGTAGCACAGTCTACAATGGAGTGGATCCAAGCTGTTCTGGCATAGTCTTGCCCAAAGTATGTCTGGAACTCCACAAAAAAAATGGAGATGCACCTAGGATAGAAAACATGAACTTGTTGAACATAGGATATTTGCCTTACAGAAAACACCAGTCTCGCTCTTCAGGTGTAAGGAGTACCCACTAGAAGGTCCTCTCCAGCTCCCAGGAAAATCAAAACTATGGTTTGTCTAAATCCCAAAGAGATGGAGACATTTTTAAACAGCTTCTAAGGGATATTGGAAATGAAGGGCTACAGTGAAGGACTACCTTAACACATAAGGGGCAAGATGTGAACTGATATGTGCAAGCTGAATAATTCTAATGGTGCTCTGTGTAAGACACCTAGGGTAGTGTGATTCAACTTGAGAAGAATTCTTACTTTGCACTGGCAACAACTGAGTCACGAATTGCTGTCCAACTATTACCCCAATCCAGTGGGATTAGACAATAAAGCCAAATTACAACCTAATTCAGACAGATAACTACTCCAGAGAGATTCTGAACATTATAATACCACGTTTCTCACTGTGGTTTTTGATGTCAAATTTTTTACGACTCATATTATTTTTTTAACTGAAGTGAAATTGAAGTTGTAATTATCACCAGCAATTTATAGCCCACATCATGATGTTGTTTCTCTTGTACACAAAGCCCCAGCTCCCCAGGGTTTCACTGACCTGGTTGCTTGCTAATGGTGGCATTCACATCTGCACCAGCTGGCAGGGCAGGGCCAGCATAGTAGGCCTATAGAGCCGACATCCCTATAGCTATGTGTTCATGCATGCACAAGTGCAAAGTGAAAGCAACTCCTCATGAACAGAGAATCAAAACACAGCAGGAGCCCATGGACCTTCCAACAGTTTATTAAAATGCTTCCAGGAGAGATTACTTTGCTCCGCTTAATGAGTCTTACTTTCTACCTGTCTCTGCAGGGGAACAGATTAAAAAGCTGTATAGTTTTATTCTGGTTTCTGGGTCAGCAAGAGATCCCTTTTCCCCCTGCAATGAATGGCTGCTCTCATAAGCCTTTTACTTTCACATTCTTCATTCTTGTAGATATTCTAGATGTGTGCCAGCCATTAGATGACTTCTTGGATGTAAAACATTTCACACATGAATAGGGAATTATATCCGCTAGGAAATCTCTAGTGTTATTATGGAATTAGTACCTTTGCATACATAAACTAACATCGTGTGAACGTTTCCATTCCCCTTTTATGCTGTTGATTCCAAGACCCTAGACTTTTGATCCCTAAACATGGCAGCTTTATTTTAAAAAAAATGTAAAATGTAGGTAGAAAACACTGTATTTACATTATTCTGACTGTCCAAGAAGACACTGTCTCAGTGTTTCTCACTTACCAGGGTGCTTCTCTCTCTGCTTAATATAGCTTAAATGTCCATGTTCACACACACCAGGCTCCTCTGTCTCCAGCCGACATCAAAGTCCCTGCGGAAGCCATCTCACCCCAGATGTATACATTACGTTTATGCAGGGCAGCAGTCTATTCCTATTCTTTCTATTTTTGAGAAGTATTTTTGAGAAAATGTTTTCTGCATATTTCAGATACCAGAGGGGTACAGAAAGGGGCCCCCTCTCTAGGGCATGGACCTTCTCAGGCAGGACAGTAGCTGAAATGCTTGCAGTAGGAGAAGTGGGTATTTACAGGCTTTTCAGACTCAGGAGCCAAGGAAATCCACTTAGACTAGTAAAAATGAGCATGGCTTTGGGATCAGAGGGATGCAGCGGACCCAAAGAGACCCTATATGATTTCTCCCTCCCTGACCAAACCACCAGAGCCTGAAATAACGCTGCCTGCCCCAGGCTTTGATTCTGTAAGAAATCAAGGAGATGGTGCTGAGAGATAGAGCAGCTGTCAGAGGAGACGAGACTAAAACCAGAAGGCTCATAATCTCTCCACCTCCCCCACAACCTTGGGGATTTCAAGAAGCCTTTAAAAACGTAGCAAGAGAGAGGTTTGTACCTAGCCAGAATAACATTAACCCCTGCAGCTGTGGGACATCAGGGGAGATCCCAAATCCTCCTCCCACACAAAAAACACCAAAAAAATAAACAAAAAAAAGGAAAAAAGAAAAATGTAATGCTACAAACAGATCAGAAACACAAGAAGTAGCCCCTTTACCTCGTCACAGCCCTGGTACAGATAGTGACAAGGAAACAGCCGGCAACGATCATCCATCCCCAGCCTCCATCGGGGGGGCCAGCATGCTGGGCTGACCGCTGCGAGGCCATGGCACGGGATGGGGTGATTCCTCCCTCCTCCCTGCCTTAGTGGCAGGGACTGTTTCGGGCCGGCACGCCGAGCACAGGCCCTGGCTGCCCGGCACATGGATTACTGGCCATCTGATGAGAGAAAACAGAGAGTGCATCAGGGTAACCTGCACAGCTGGGCTAGGACATACAGCTTTAGCTTTAGTGCATAAAGGTGAGAGCTTTCTTTCAAACACAGCTTACAGGATTTGTTGGAAGCAAAAGTGGCATTAGAATTTGGTCCTCTGTTCGATATCATTTGTTTCAGGGTAATTTGCCCAGCAGTTACATCCTAGTGAATGGCAAAGAGAACCTTTCGTAATCTCACAACACAATGTGTGCTTGTCAGAGCTTTTGAGCAGTGATTTAAGGTAACCAGGGTTGAAACAATGTCCTTGAAAAATATCAGCAAATAAAAACATCTACAAAAGATGGCAAAACTATATTATACTGCCATCCAGTTACAGAAGCTAAAACCAGCTACCATTAACTATCTGTTCCAGGTCTTTACGTATTCCTCAAGTATCATTTATTTTTGCCTCTGTGCTAGTCAACACATTTTACTTTAGGCCAAAAATGCTGTATACTGTTTGGAAATAAAATTTACTGTTCTATTTTCTCTCTTCATTTAATAGGCTTTGCTAAGATTTATATGTAAGTAAATATTTGTATAAAGCTCTCTAGTAAATCAGAGCCCAAAACAATGCCCATGACAAGCATTAGAACATGTACTAATGCTGTCTTTATTACTCTTTTTCCCTTCTTGTCATAAACATCTGTTTCATTGTAAGTTAAATTGCATCATAAAGCCTTCCAAAGTCTGTGTTATTCTCTGTGTTCATATGGAGTCTAGCACAATAAGGATCTTTGCTGCGTCATGAAGTGTTATTACAATATCACCTGCACTAATGAACTAGAAGAGAGTTCAGGTATGATAAAAAGATAATCTCTAATGACCTGCTTTCATTGTCACTTCTGTGGCTCTTTGGAGAGATACACGGTGCTGTGCTCTGCCCGACATTGTAAGTGCTTCACTCTCTGTATAAAGAATAGGTCACATCCCAAATGGGACAGCTGATACAGTTCCAGTTTGTATTATATAGCAATGGTCAAAGCAGCTCATAAAGATCAAACACGCATTCACAGCTGGGGTTACAAGAGGTTTTGTAAGCAGTCACCAAACCTGGTGCAGCAGCTCCTAAGTGAGTTTAAAGGGTCCCAGCTGGATGCAGTCATTACAAGTCCATTCCTATAGCTGATTAGAAAAACCACACAAAGCAAATGAGGTCCAAATGAGTTTACAATTTCAAACCTCATCTTTGAAGCACTCAATTGCTAGGATGCACATATATAAAAGATCAATGAAAGCCCTAGAATGGAGACCAGGACAGTTTGCCTTTTCTGACACAACTTTCTAATATACAGCAGAAAATGCCTCTGTAGCTGAGAGAGCTTTCTGAGCAGCCTCTGTAGGTACTCACATGACCCCGAGGGCATCCCTGGCCTCTTCACAAGCCTTGTGATGTTTTGCTTGAAGCATAAAGTCCATTTTTTGACCTTACCCATTTGCTTCAGGACAAATACACAGCAGTGCCAGTGTGTACCCAAACCCTCTGTGTCTCCCTTCTGTGGTCTGAAACAAACTCCCTGACACAAGCACAGACAAACTGAGGTAAAAAGGAACAACAGCCTGGCTAATGCAGTAAAAGAAGAAAGCACATGTTGTGTAGGCAAGTTTAACAAAATCTGTGAGGGAGTCTGAAAATGTTTGCATTCAAGTTAGTTAGAAGATGCCAGGCATGTGATACAGAAGATACATCCATGAACTTGCCATTTGACATGCACATTCTGTATTTGCATTCCAGCATGTGCTGCTAATTTGTGAGCAGACTATATATCTCATGTATTGATTCCACCCAGGCAACAAACAATTTTGTGGGGTTTATGTTACATTTTGAGTCAGCTGACATGAACTAATGACTTAGTTTTCATTTTTAACTAATAGCATCAATTATATCTCCCTTTCTGCATAGCTTCTAGCAACAAGTGTCTTATTAGATATGTGCAAATATTGTATGAACAAGTTATCTGATGGCTAAAGCAGAGATCACATGATTCTTCTTGTTGGAACAGTGAATGTCCAGATTATCAAGCAATACAATTTGATGCAAACCACCACCACATCCCTGTCTACCTAGATGGAAAATAAAATTCAATTCTTTTTTGGGTGTCTGCATTTGACCTAGCCACAAAAAAAGCTGATATCCAGTCTAGCATGAAGCCAGAGAAGCCCAAATAGGTGATTTGGCAACCAAGTCTTGCATTATGTTATCCTGCCAAATTCACTTGAACAAGCAGAGCAAGTACCAGTGCTTTGCATCATGTGGCCACCACATTTTGCATCCAACACTGAGGGCCTCAGAAGTGGATTTATTGTATTATTGCAAGTTTAATATGTTATATTCAAATGCCTGCATGATTGAACAGCCCATAAGAATCCAGCACAGCCACCTGAATTAACAGAACACTGAAAAAGTACAAATTACTTTGCTGAAGGTTTCCTAGCAATCACAAGTAAAGCAGTTAGGTGGAGTTTGCATAACCAGATGATATATAAGAGGGATCCTGAGCAACTCAGACATATATCTGCAGCACATTTGCGTAGTCTTGGCAAGGCAGGGCTTCTTATTTTGGATCTGAGCAGTACCTTTCGCTGCCCCTTCTGGAGGGATGAAGAATTCATTTTAAATTCTGATTATTAAGGGTGGAGGAGGAAGTTCCAAGAATGCCAGAAGGGATAACAATAACCCTTCCATAAGCAGAAAGGTACACAAAATTTTTCAGAGAAGTCAACAACCTCCACTTACAGAGCCCTAATTAATTTTAATGCACAAACAGCAATAGCTGGGTGCCATGACCTCAGCCTAGATCTCTGGCCCGGCTTCCCAGGCAAGCTTCAGATTAGCCCTGAGACCCTAGTTCACATTTAACTGTACGTTAACGTACTTGGGAAATATTTGATGACATACCAGGCTAAGCAAACATAGATTAGGTATTTGGTTACATGATTACTTGCTGTTATTTTCTCAGAACCCTGCCTGCCAACATACACATGAACAGGAAGTGTTTAATGAGGTTACAAGCAACCAAAAATAACCATATTATAAGAAATTTCCAACCAACACAGAAATAAGCCACCCAGCCTCCCCTTAGCAGGACCAGTGCAAACCTCATCTTGACTTCACATTCACTTCAAGGAGTACTATGCCTGTCATAGTCACTGAAGTGATAGGCAAGTTAAATAATTACCTTTCTTGTTGCTGCACACATCTAATAAACACTCATTACATCAATCTGGCAATTTTATTCTGAGGTTAGAAAAATTGTTTTACTTAAACCCTGGTGCTGTTTTCTAATTAAGCATATAACGGATAGCACAGATTGTAGACTCTACAAACGAAGTCAAAGAGACAGAAAGCACATACTTCGAGCAGCTGTGACCTCCCCTTCCCAACCCTACCTTGGCTTACTCTCATGCTGTATCTCTTTCTTAACCTTTCTGGTGCAGGATAAGACTAACTGCGTATCTGTTCCACCTTTAGCACTGTATGGTGTGATGCTCACTGGCAGCACTAGTTGTTATTATAACACACCTCAGATGTGCACGTAAGTTCCTGCTGCTTGAGATGACTAAAGCAAAGCAAGGCTAAAACAAAAGCTCATGAAAGAGCTCTTGCACTTTGCAACCTTTGCTAGATAATTTTTACTCAAGCATTAAGTACATGTGCTTTGCCACAAGTTTAAAGAAGGTGTAAGTGGGGTGAAGGTGGCAACAAATTCTGCTGATCCCCAAGAAAGCCTTAGTTACCCAGCATGCGTGACAGCTCACTAAAGAGTGACTCTGTTCCCCGAGTTAATACATTCAGTTTAATCTAGTAGAATAAATAACCTGTCAGTTAGGTTATCTAAAGAAAAAACAGCATCTCCCTTACTCAGTCTGCTCAGCCAGCAGAAAGGGGTAGGTGAGGTTACTAAAAAGGCACTACTATAACCTTGCACCACATCACGAGGTCCCTTTTGCTGGGGAAAGGAGCACAGAAATCCATGGCAGCCTAGCAACTGGCCAGCACAGCGACAAGAGCCACTGACCTTTTAGAACATGGCATGCAGCCAGCAAAGCACTTGCTGCCCCCTCCACCTGCCCCTCCTTCTACCGTAAAGATTTTCTTCTTTAAACAAATTGATTTAATAATGATATCACAACAGTGTGAAGATGTAAAACATTTGTGTGACAAAGGACAGAGGAACAGCAGGTACGGTCATGCTGGCCTGCCTGGAAGGTTGCGTTTTTCCTCCCTTGTTCAGCTGCTCTGTTTATAACATTGATGCACCTGGGCAGCTTGAGATATGCCACCTCACCTGCCAAACAGTTTGGATGCTCCATTTGTAGCAGGATATGGCTTCAGATAGAAGGCGAGATATTTGAACAGGTTGCCCAGAGAAGTTGTGGATGCCCCGTTCCTGACAGTGTTCAAGGCCAGGTTGGATGGGGCTCTGAACATCCTGGTCTAGTGGAAGGTGTCCCCTCCCATGGCAAGAGGATCGGAACTGAATGATCTTTAGGGTCCCTTCCAATCCAAACCATTCTATGATTCCATAATAGAACCACCAGCACAAGGTCATGTTTGTACCACAGCTGCCTCACGGCAGGAACACTCATCCCCCAGACCATACTGTGAGTTTCACCCTGCTACTTTCTACTTCTTTGCACTATCCTGGCTACACAAAATTAGAATGTCTTTGCAATTTTTCTCAGAATTGTGAGGAAGTATTTTGTGCAGTTTATCCCAAAGAAGCTGGCCTAAATATGTACACTAGCATAAATAAGCACAGAATCAAATACTGACTTTTACTTGTTTGATAATACAGAGATGCACATGAGAAAAGAATGACGAGCCTTGCCAAGAATTCTCTTTCAGTGCAAGATAAATATATAAACATAAACTGTACATACCATTTGCTACCTTCACAGCGGTGCTGGGTTGAGCGAGGCCTGAGAAATCTGTGACAGTCTCTATGTCCAAAATGTCAGAACGCACTCCCAAGGAAGGGTTAATCCACACCAGTGAATTTAAACTCTATTTTTCTTGTGAACAACAACACACACAGCTATCACAGTCACTTTGAGAACATCTCTGTATATAAATTTTGCAAAGAGCAAGACTAAAGCAATTTAAGCTTTGTTGGAGAAAATTCATTACTGCTTAGAGTGAAAGGTAATGGAATTGCATATATTTAGTACATTTACCCTATGCACCTAACTCTAGTGCAGTTTTAATATTTTCCTGTATTTACCCGATTCACGTAGCTCAAAGGATGGTTCTTTTTTACTTTTCTTGTTCTTAAGATTGTACCAAGGATATCAGTAGGCAATTGCTACAGTCGTGTTAAAACTCCTGCTTTGTGTTCCCTTTTCTCTGAGTGCTGCATCTTCAATAAAGAAAAAAACAACTATGAATAAAGAAGGAACACAAAGAATGAGTATCATAGGATAGAAGAGAAAGAGAGAAAGAAAAAAAATAAAGTATTGTATGTACTATGTGGTAGTGGATGGTAAGATGTGTGTAAGATTAAATATTTTACAGGTTTTGAAAGAGTTAATTTCTTTTGCATGTCTTGAAGGATCAAGGATAACCACGTCTGACCACTGATCGCTGTCCTCCCCAGGGTCTCACTAGCCTCTTACCTCATTCCCTACAGGCCATTAAATACAGTAGAGCATATGTAAATGGGGCACAGTACTTGATAAGAGCACAGAAGATGCCGAAAGTTGCAGAAGCTTCTATCAACTGGATTATTAGGAAATGGCACTTTTTCAGCCTCCTTTTGCTTCTCCCTGCTCCCATCCAATTGCATGCCTTCTAGATACTGCAGTGAGCAGTCTGGCAAGACAGCTAAACTCCAAGTTGTTCTTAAATCCACAGAAACTAGACTCTCTAATTCTGTATAGCTCTTGCGATTCAAAGGCTATTTCTCATCTATTTTCTCCAATGCAGAGCCGTCTCATTCTGCAAAATGGGTTAGCTATTTAACTGAAAAAGAACAGCTTGGTTTGATTCCAGCAGAAGCTATTTATCAAGAACTGTATCATCATGACTTTGACTTGCTTAAAAACAACCCAAGAGATCCTTTCCAATCCTTTGTTCCTAAATAAAAACAACTCCAGTGAGCATCTTAAGGCTGCTACTCTATATTGTCAGCTCTCTTCTCTGCTTAAAGATGTCTGCGTCTAGCCTCTAGATAAAATCAAAGCTTTTCTAAAAAGACTGGCAGATGGGTCCACACAAATTTCCCTTGTGCAAGCCAGTAATCTTGAGGATTATGTGTACCTATATAAGAAGGGTACACACTCAGCTTCTCAAACATCTACAAGTTCAGTAGCTCTCCAGCCCTGTTACAAATGGTTAGCAACAAGACCCACTTACCTGGAAGTCCATTTAGGAAATTGTACCAGAACCAAAGTAAAAAATTTTAAATCCCAAACAAACAAAACCTCCCTTGGCTTTTAAATGCTGTCACAGCACTAACACAGGAATCACATTACAACAGATTGTAAGAACTTCTTCCATTTTTTAATCTATAATATGCCTGCATAAATCTGGATGGCTTACTCAGCAAATCCTTAACCTCTTTTATACTTTTAAGGAGGGGCTTACCCTAAGATAGCAAATAAGAGAAACATTAATGACCTATATGTATTCTTGCAGTATTTTGGGGCTTCTAATCAGAGAGTGGATGTCACAGTGCTAGGCATCATATAAATATCTAATAAAACTTGCCTGCCAGCCAAAACATATCAAGATAGAGAAGATGAATCATATAAGAACCCATCTTATTGACTCTCATCACTATGCTGAGCAGAAAATGTTCATTTGCTTCAGTTTATGCGTATGAGGGAAGGAGATGGCTGCTGAAGAGAGTGGACTGAACAGAGCATAGATGTGAGAACAGGGAAACCAAGGGATGTTAAACAGCTAGTAGAGAAGAGAGCTGCCAGAGAGGGGCGTAGGTGAATGGGGTGGTGCTAAAGAGGGGCAGGAGTTGAGGAAACTCCTTTTAACTCAAGAGAGAAAATGCTCAGAGAGCAAACATGAAAAAGATGGTAAAAAGTAAAGGCCGTAGAACAGCACAACATCCATTAGTCACTCCCCTATCAAGAAGCACGTTACTGGGAAAGGAAGAGCAGCACTGGCCTCCCATAATGATCACTTTGCAACGCTGACTCCTTAATTTGTCAAATTTTCCAGAAACTGCTAAAGCAAATGACATGGACAGAGCCCTAGTAGAAATAGTTGCTGTCAGCTGAGTCGGTACCACTCAGATAAGGAATGTAATGCGAACTGCCTTTTTCTCTGGAAACCACTGTATAGGGCTAGCAGAAAACCAATGGCCTGGCAGAAGGAGTCTACAAGATACAACGGAAACTCTTTGACCCTTTAACATAGTTTCTGGCTAGGTTAGCCCTTGAATAATCCAGGTTAATTATAGCAGGTAAAACAATACAAAGGAATAATTTTGTAGGAAAACCCCTTTGCGCAGAAAGCTTGACTTCAGGCTACCTAAGGCCACCTGAAAACGTGCATTTTTGATCCTCATTGTGAAAGGTTTTTAAACTAGCAAGTGCAGTGCTCACCGTTTCACTTTTCACCGTGATGAAAACAAGAGAGGGCTCAACTGCTTTCCTTGAGTTTATTACTGAAATCCAAGCTGAGCCCATCAGCGTGCACAGCCTCAGCAAGGTTATGGTCCAGCATGTTCCATCAAACATGTATTTTCTTCCTGAAAGAAAAACACTATTACCTAACTGACAGCCAGTAGCCGTGCTGCTGTGAGTGGAACATGGTACCATCTCTGTCTCCATTTTAACATGTTTCTTCTGCCTTGCAAGTAAGTAAGAATAGCCAAAAACTGTTACAAAAAGTATCAGGAAACCTTTTGGTGAGGAAAGGCTCTGCCTCTGCTGTCCAATAACTGCAATCATACACAAGACTTCTAAAACAATGTTTGGGAATTGCTGGTGTTGAGAGGTTGCTGATGACATATCAGTGTGTATTGAGAGCATAAGATAGTTTCATAACTGCTTGATGCTTATTGTTTTTTTAATATCTCTACATTTTTAAGTATTTCTACATTTTCCAAATATTTCTAATATTTACTTCTAATTGGTTTTTACACATGATAGCATAACTATACACATAATTATTTTTATCATGCTGTAAGCAACAGTTGTGGAAGGGCTTTTTTTGTTTGTTTGCAGAGATACCTACACGCTTATTGACTCATAATTACATTTATCTGTTACTTTTGAGATATATGACAAATCACTAACGATGACTAAACAATTTGGCAAGCAATTCTCATTTATGGCTAAATGTAAGTATGTGATAGTCCAATTATTTTCTGAATCATCAAGCACTTATTAATATCCCATTATATCCTTAAAGAAATGCTAACATACAATCATGATTATCTGGAAATGCTGAAAGAGGATTTTATTCAAAGTGCTCTTCAGCCAACACTTTTCCCACATCTGGTATATTAATTTTCCATCTTCAGGAAAATCTTGCCCTGAGAAAGAATACCACTGCGAAGCTACTGCGGAACATGTGGGAATAGGACATTTTTTCTCAGACCACTAAGCAGTCAGCCTGGAAATCACTGTTCTTCCCTTCTTTTACAGATTCTGCACCCCAGATTCTTCTTTAGTGGTAAGGATCCAAAAATCAACCTCTCACAGGCTGGCTGGAGATGACCTGGCAAAGGAGTTACCAAGAAGATGCTTTCCTGATCTCTCCAGAGAAAATCAGGATGTAATCAGGCACCCCAGGAGGTCTCAGGCACCAACAGTGCAGCTGCACCTAGATAAAATTCAGAGACTGAAGACTATGGAGACACATCTTCCTGCATACACCTGGAAGTACCAAAGGCCACCCAACAGCTGTGGTTGCTGCCAGCTTTTATACCCTGTCTCTGACAAGAAATCAATGCAGATGGACACCAGATCCAGTGCACATCCCTGGTGTGGGTCACAGCCTGGGGAAGTGCTGGCAACTGCTCTGTGGTGTCCTGGGAGAGCTGCCACTCAGCACTCAGACAATCCCTGGCAGAGGGGAAGCCAAGCAAGCAGGAGGTAGGACAACAGGAAAATATAGTATGCCCTCACCTAGAAATCTCAGTGATGTACTTACAGAAAACATACTTGTACTTTGAACTCTTTCACAGTTGTCATCTTTTCATCCCTTCCATTTATGGAAAGGCCCATTCATGTTATGCAAAACTAATTTGGTTTATAATGTCCTTTAGGCTCCTGGCTGAGTTTTAGTAAAATAAGGAACTGCATTTAAACAAAGACATCTCTTTCCCCTATTCTTGAAGTGTTCAGAGCCTCAATAGCAAAACAATGAATAGCATTGTCAGGTTTTTAACAATTCACATGGAAAAATATTTTTCACTAATAATTTTCAAGATGTGAACCTTAGACAGGTAAAGGAGATTACTCTTTTAGAAATAAATCATCTTATAGAACAAGCTATCCAGAAGATTGTCTCTATTTATCAGATGTTCTAGGGCTGCTGTTACCGTCAATTCATCATCTTCGCCTTCTATATGCAAGATTTGTTTGCAAAAACTAATAAGGCATGAAAAGGCAAGGCAGGTTATTTCATTTTGTTCACACAAGCTTATGTTCTGAAACAAACCTATTAGGACACTTGATGCCAAACGTGCTCTTCTAATGGACAATTTGCACCATATGACTGCAAATTGTCACCGTGACCATTATTTTTCTTGGGAGGTTTTCAGCTGAAAGCTTGAACTCTAAAATTTAGGCAGCCCTGCCATAATATCAAAGCCACTATTAATTTTTCTTTTAATAATGATACGATATAATCATTGTATATACAATGGTACACTAATACAATCCCCAGCAGGAATGGAAGTCTCTAAATACTGAAAAGACAACAGTTTAAGACAAAAAAATACGTCTACTGTTTGCTGAAACAGGCTTCCAACAGCAAGTACTAATGAATGTTGCTTTACAGGGCTAGGTATTTCTGAGAAACCATTACTCAGATCACATTTAATCCATTAAAAAAAAAGGCATAATATAATATACTGTATATATTTTATATGTATTATAAATAAATAATATAGTTGTAGCCACATACCAATGAATTCATCTCAGTACAGGAAAGCTTATATGTGTGTCACTGCACACAAACTTCAGAAAATGACAGGGAAGCTACTAAACTTCCCTGGAAAGAAACATCAAATACTAAAATGAAAGACAAGGAAATAGATGGAGGCCAAGAGAAAAGACTCTTAGAATGACATAAAAAACCCGAATAAATCTCTGACCAGGAAAAACATATTTGACAGCATGCATATTGTGAAAACATGCATCTACTCACAAGTAACAGTTTATCTTAGTGAAATCACACACTGAACATTAACAACCAGCCAACACGGCTTGGGCAGATCAGCACATTCTTCATGCTCAGCCTTCCATTCAGCCTCACCAAGCCATCCATATTTCAACTAAATCCTTGCTTAACAGCTTATTTTAGCTTTAAGGGAGTCTTTAAAGCCTTGAGAAAAGTGCCTCAAGTTCCCTCTGCTGAGTGAACACTGGTGCAGCTGCTTGATTACATCATTTGTAGGAGTGATCAGCAGGAACTTTCCATGCTACTTAAGGGTGTACTTCTGCTAATTAGTATTGCAGCCCAGAAATACAGTTTCTCATTTTCTGTTAAAGAACATTTCTCTCCAGAGAGAGAAATGGTGAGTGAAACATGAAAAAAATCTACCTGTCCTATTAAGTGTTTTACTTTTGATCTCCAGATTTCTGGCTATTTTAATTCTTTAAAAGTTAATTTTCCATTTTCTCTGATGTCCCCATACAGCTCCTCAGCTTGTACCCTCTTGGCTCCATAGACACAGAACTGTCAACAAGCCGAATATTAAAGTGTTCAAACATGCCTATGTTCACATTTAAGGAATAGAGGTGTACCTGGAGAGAATGCTTGAAAAAATAGCTGACCACAAGCAGCATGGGATTAGCTTAACTCATAGAAAGCACAAGATGAAGAACTCTGCAGCAAAGGACCCAAGAGCGCCTCTGGCAGGAAAACTAACCTGTAAGTTATTCTACAGGAGAGAGTTTGAGTTACATTAGGAATAGTAAGACAGTACATAGAAAAACAGGAAACTACTTTAGCCAGATTCTATATGTTTGTCTTTTCTCTTCAACAGCTACACTGAAAAGGCAGATGATAGCTATAAAAGACAGAGGAAAACAGCCCATATGGAGCATCAAGAAAAGATGTTAGGGAGTCATCTCATTAAATGGTGGACAGCAATGATAAAGAGAGCCCATAAAAAGTGACATTTTAAAGGACTTGAGAAAAAAGAGAGAAAGAAACTGATGCTATCTGAGAAAAACAACCCAGAAATCTATGTCATAAAAGACTTTATAAAACTGCTCATCTCTTCTTCCTATTAAACCCAGTCCCAACTACAGCAACTGAGAGCAGCAGAGCATTTACAACCACAGAACCAGCCCAGCCTGCCAAATCTCCTGTAAAACATCCAAAACCTTCTATCAGCAAACTCAAATGGAAACACTTCAGAAGCAATCTGTGCAGGCTCTGCTGCTTCATGTGATCCTACAGACCAACTGCAGGCCATTTATCACAGTCTTGGACCACTGCATTAGAAAGTTTGTAACAACAAATATTGAAAGAAATTCACAAAAAGACTGTGGAAGTAAATATAGCTGTAAATGTGATACCATGCTCCCACAGGAGTTATGAGAAAGTTAAAAAAACAAAAAGTAGTCCTGGCTCCTCTATCTCAGCTTCCTTATTGCTGTTACTGGTTAAGGAGCCAACATGAAGAAATGCATTTGCCGCCTGTTGAGATTCGACAGTCATACAAGCATCATTTGGTCAAAGACTCACCATACGTCAACTTGGGAAATAAAGAACAAGAGACTTAAAACGAGGACTCAACAGTCACCCTTTTATCCTGTTATTCCAGCCCACTGTTCTTTAACTAGATCCCATTATCAATAATCCTTTTAGTGAGATCAGTTTCACTTTAAACAGCTTATTACATGGATGACAAAAGAAGCTAAAACAACTCAAGAAGGACCAGACAACAAAAATATGCTTAAACCCAATGTTTATATCTTGATACACTGAGGATGATATTCCTTAAAATCTTCTCTAGGTTAAATTAAGTTTTTTCTGTGAAAGAGAACAGACTCTAGTGTCTTTTTTTTTTCAAGAACATCTTCTATTTACAATGGAATTCACTCTATCTAAGGAATAAACTATGTCTATTATGACTGTAGTATTTAAAAATTTCGTCTTCTGGATCACCTGAAAGAGTAACCTGGAGTATCCCAAACAACAGTTGCTACAGGGAGCCGCTGGTTCACCCACAAGCTCATCGAGACCCTAGTAACAAAAGGATAATCTTTTTTACATTCTTACTGATCTCACAACAAAGCTGATAAAAGAAAATTAAGGTCAAATTAAATTCATATCTATTTCTCAGCCAAGAGGTCTCTCACTGAGCTAAGCTTCCATTTCTGGTTAAGTAACACCTGTGGATGTTGGCAGCCTGAAAAACACCTGAAAGATGTTGCTAGCAATGTCTGCCTGTGAACCTTCTTGTATGTTGCTAGCAATGTCTGCCTGTGAACCTTCCTGTATACAGCTCTGTTCAATGCTCTAATCCTGCATTGTTTTTCCTCTTGAGCAGGCATTTCACATCAGGGCAGGTTGCATTTGATACACTTTAAATTATTACAGACTTCCAAATCCACCTGAAAGTAAAAAAAATATCCCAATTCTCAATCAGTCCTCAAGTGCAGATGATTTCCTTTTCCTCCTCCACAGCCACCCTAAGACACACTCCACTTGTTTCATGTATTATCCTGCCTGTCACCACCTTCGCATCCTCTGAGTTTTTTTCCATTTTTCCCCCACCCAGTTCTTATTTAGTGCTTCTGTGCTAACTGCATAGTCCTTCCCTGACAGGAGGCACTGATACACTGAGAACACCATTTACATGCCTGTTATATTCTCTAGGAGCAATAAAACTAACTTGTTTAATTTTCATGGCTTTGTCCAAGGAGCAGCTTCATGTACCAGGTTTTCACAACTGTCTCCCAAGATTTAATTTCTCATTTGGATAAAAGTGAAAGAGTAAAAGCTGTCTGATAAAGAAGCCCTGCAAAATACATCACCAATATGTCTGATGTACCCATAGGAGAGCTTTCACTTGAAGTAATTTGTTATCTCATACTTCCTAGCAAACAAGCAGAACTTGGAAACTCTTGACAAATGCCATTGTACCATCAGCCATGTGTGGGCTGTTTCTGTGTAGCATGCACCGTAAGCAAAGGGCAGAATTATGTCATGTGGGTTGTAACTCCACAGAGATTACTCTCCATTCCATGAACTTCATTAAGAATAAACTAGCTGTGTGGGATAATTTACTCTTTCCAACTTGCTAGCCCATCAGGCTAAATTAAATGGACACTGATAGAATGAATTCTGTCCACAAACGAGAAGGAGATGAAACACTGGCTCACACTGCCTTGCTCTACTGCCCTACATACTCTGCATCTGGACCCCTAAGCAAACCAAAATGGTAACTGTTCAAAGGCTGGGATCCGTGCTGTGCAACAATAAGCTAAAGAACAGGGTGTAGAAATAACAGTGTTTGTTTCTGTAGGAAGCCAACTCTGGCTGGGATGCACAGAGATGTCTCTGTTACAAAGCTTTTCTCTTCTTTCTTTTCTTTTTTCTTTTCTTTCTTTTTCCTTTACTTTCCTTTTATTCTCTTTTCTTTCCTTCTCTTTTCTTTTCTTCTCTTTTCTTTTTCCCCAATTTGAATTGCAGCCACATGTCATTCTGCAAAAATGAAAATGAAATTTGACCAATTTAGTTGTTCTTCAATTACATCCTGTTTTGGCCGCTGAAATTTTTACATATTTAGGGTGAAAGCCAGGTCCCTCAATACATAATGACACAAATTGCTTATTTTTGCTGAGAGTTTGAGGGCCCTTTGTGATCAACTGTGCTGCTGCATTCAGTACATTCTTCATTCAATGCAAATTTCTCTGCTGTCATCAAGTTGTATTTTATAGCAGCTGCATTTCCCAAATTAAATATTTGGACCACTTTAATACAAAATATCAGCTGCACAGAGAAATAGTCTGAACTGTCTGAGATGAGGAAACAGAAAATATTAAACAGAAAATGTTAATTCTATACTTAATAATGAAAAGCTTTTATACAAAAAGCCCCAGATGCTATTGGAGCACAGCACTAATATCACTCAAGTGGAGAAACTACCTGGTCTTTGTAGTAACTCAGTCCCTTCACAAGAGGAAGAGCTGCTCCTCTCAGCTGGCTCTTCTTCCTCTGCTGGTTTCCATTCCCATATTCTCTCTATCCACACAAAGACTTTTTTCAGCCCCTTCAAAAAAGACACTTTTGCTGGCTACTACTAGTATCATGCTACAGCTCTCCCAAGGACCATTTAGATTAATTAAATATACTCTGTGACAGAAGTTTAGCAAAAGAGAGAAAAAGGGACTCAACAGGCAGAGAGCACTTTATGAAGAAGCTTCCCAAATGCCTATTGCTTTTAGCCCAAACAAGTAGTATTGGCTTGTTAGATTAAGCAGATTAGACAGATAGTATAACTTTCAAGCTTTTATGGAAGAAAGTGTAGTCTAAGGGGATATTGGCGTGAAAGCAGCATGGCCAACAGATAGAGCCAATAGGGAGAGAACTCTCCAGGAACATATTGCAGCACGGGACATGATCATAGTGAGAAGAAGTGGGCAGTAGTTCATTATCCAGACTGATGTGAGCTCATCTGTAAGGCTGCAGTGCTTAGGAAATGCAGGGAGTTTTCTATAAAAACATGAAAAGCTGCTTCTAATGAGAAGTGTAGCAACATCAGCACATTCAAACAGGAATATTACATCAAAATGGTTCCTTAAGTGTCAACTCAGAACACTAGGCTATGAATTCAAAAGTTAGCCCACAGGATGAAAAAGGCAGCCCCTGTGCTCTCACTGAGTTCAGTGCTGCAACGTGTTTTAAAACCTCCAATGGGTATTTATTGAACAGCGACGCCGAGCAGTGCCTGTATAGGCAAGGCTGAGTGTGATGCCCCTGGCCCAGGAAATTTCAACCTCAACAGCTGAGAGACTGGGTGCCGCATTTCAGTGACAAAGGTGAAGCTGGCACATGCCTTGAAAGTGGAAACATTTCTGGTTATGACCCTTCTTATTTCAGCTCTTCTTTTTCCTGTTCTTTTAGTGGCTTTTATGGGGAAATAAAGGTGATGAACTTGAAGGGCTGATTATAGGCACAATCAAAGGAGAGTGCCAGGTTAGACAGAGCCTTGGGTGACATGGTTTAGTGGGAGGTGTCCCTGCCCATGGCAGGGGGGTTGGAACTAGATAATCTTAAGGTCCTTTCCATCCCTAACTATTCTATGATTTTATGATTTATCAGGGTATTACTTCTCAAGTGCAAATTAAATAAAACTGAGGCACATTGAAGGACATACACCTGCTAATACTCTGTTTCTGTCTTTATTTTGGTTTACAATACACTGGCAGATGTGTGGCAAAACACTGAAGCACTCAGTTCTGTCAAGAACTTCTCAAAAAAATATCAGAACATGAAGCCACGAAACCATGTCTTTCTAAATAACTCACTTGCTACATTCCTTAGCTTCTCAGCATTTGGGTACATGGTGGCATAGCCTTTGGTACCTGTTTCGAGATAGATAGATACAAAAATTACAATTCTTTTGATCAATTTTCCTTTCATTTTTGGAAATGCAAGAGGATATATTTCTTACCTTTGGTGATAAGAGGTTCAAATCCAGTGTCAAGTTCATGTCTCACACTTTTCTGAGAAGTGCTTTTTTCAGTTCATTTGCCAAATGTTCCAGGTTCCTCCCCTGCAGCTCCTCCAGTTCCCTGTCCCCTCTACAGCAGTTGGGGGCTGAGGGGAGGCAAAGGAGTTGGGAACTCCTTCACAGGAAGGAGCGAAATTGAACCTAGGATAAAGGGGAGAGGCTAAGGGGAAGGTAGTTTTCATTTTATCTTTGTTTCTCGTCAACCTACTCTGTTTTTAATTGGCAAAACATTGAATTCATCTTCACCAAGTTGAGGCTGTTTTGTCCATGACAGTAATTGGTGAGTGATCAGCTTGTCTTTACTCAACCCACAGCCTTTTTCATTTTATCTTCTCCCCCTGTCCTGTTGAGGAGGGGGCGTGAGAGAGTGGCTGGGTGGGGGGCTGGCAGTCACCCAAGGTCAACCCACCACACTTATTGAGACAGTGCTTTGGCAAGCAATGCTGAGTAGTGCAGGTTTGCATAAGGTATGTTCGATACATACTGCCAAGTAAAAAATGTAGGAACATATCGTGGCATGCGCTATGCATTCCTGTTTAGTGTGTTTAGGGCAAATCCACTTCACAATTTGAAATTACTTGAATCTTTTGCTAAATCTTTCAGTTGGCTGCACTTCCTTCTTAAGATTGAGATCTGTTTTGTTAGGAAAGCATAGGATCTTTAATATATACTCCCTTTTTTTCTTTTTAACAGAAGGTTAAGCAAAATTTGAGCAAAATGCACAGATCCACAGTGGCCATCCTCTTTCCACTGACTGCACAGGGATTCGAAGGTCTGAAAAATGTGGAGTAAGCAGTATGGGCTGCCATCATATTTTAGTTTTAGGTGACACACTAGATGTCTAACTTCACTTTGGCACCGTGGCAGGCTTCTCTGAATGTGTCCACTGGAGAGCTGAACTGAAGGTAAGGAAGATGCTCCAAGAGGCAAAAAATGCTGCAGTCCGGTTCTTGTAGAAAGAGAAGAAAGGAAGCTTTTCACTCCTCCAAAGCCAAGTAAAAGGCATGAACAAGTGTAAAGGAAGAAGTCAGCTGAGAGGCCTTTCTGTAGGCTGTGTATGTGCTTTCTTTTTTCTCTGCTCTTCCTTTTTCGTTGTGAAACAGGATTAACTGTTCACAGAGAGCTGCAGAGCTGAGCACACTTTGAGTGTCTCAGTTGGCCCCTAAATCACTATGAGCCCTTTGTGTTGGAAGAGAAAAACTTTGTGAGGGCAAATCCTAGGATTTTTGAAGCAGATGAGTTTTTCAGACTATTTTGGTCCCTGAAATGATGTGAACATGTATGGATAAGTGAGCATCTTGTACATCACAAAAGATCTTCAAAGAAAACTGGTTTGTCCAGGTTCAGGTAAGAGGATGAGGAGACACTGAAATGCTTAAGGTACAGGAAGCAAACCCACTAATCTCGTAAAATGTTGTTTGGAATGGGAGGGAATCACCTAGGCTAACTAGATAGAGGGTTTCTTTCCCTCATTTTTCTTTTTTTTAGATGGTTTTTGGTTATTACTGTGAAAAGGTGACCTTCCACTTACCTGAAGAGTTGTTGATAGTATCTTATGCTAAATGAAATAGTGCATTATGACTGTTACCATAAGTGTGCATGATTTTATTGACTTACATACTTTTGTTGCAGATCTTACAAAACTGGTCTCCTTGTCACAATTTTGGAACATGAATTGCAGCCTGCCACAAGTATAAACACATGGTGCAGACATGCTGACGTAGCCAACTTGTTTTACTTCCACAAATTCTTCATGTATTATAAGTTGTAATGTTTTTTGTTTTAAGTGAATAATATTCCTGATAAAGGTTACAGAGCCCCATTTCTGCTTTCAGTGACGGTTACATTCCTGCTGAATTTTTTCTGGTTTACACCAGTGACCCTGGATAGATGTATAATAAAAAGTTCTGCCTGTATCAGACAAGAAGGCATAATGTTAGCCCTGTAGATCAAAGCTGTACTTGCAGGGCACACAGACGTAAGGAGCAATAAAGTGTATTTTAACCACTAGAGAGCACAGATAAATCAGTCTAACTGCACGGAGGCATCTGATCTTTGGAAGGGGCTACTGCCGGTTTTATATAATTACTTTTCAGAGGAGAACCACAGAATGTTTTCACTGAACATAAATGAAACACCTTGGCATCCGCTGAAGCAGACTTGGGATCGGGAGAGCTGGCAGCCTCTCACAAGAAGCAGTTTTTGTTGAACTGCCTTTGAAGAGTTTGAACTGGCAGTGCTGTATTCTGGCTGCAGGGTAACTTGGCTGAGAACATTAGGATTTCCCCTGACATTAAGCCATTAAAAAAAAAATCATTTCCTTCCCTCCCACCCCCATTCAGAAGGAGAAGCTATTTTTACTGCCAGACTTGCTGTTAGTCCCTCATGAAAGTCCCTCATGAAAGGAGCAGCAGAATTAAAACCGTTTAAGGTTTTAGTAATTAAAGAGCAGAAGACACAAAAGTGTATTAACTCATATTTAATGAGCTATTAGATTTTATTTTACTATCAGAACACGCAAAAAATTAAAGGAAATCAGAGATAATTAAAAACTGACAAGATAGGAGAACTTGGGCCGGAGCACTGGTTTTGGTAGATGGAGTGGTAGAAGGAGGATAGGAGTCCCAGTCACATGAAAGTTGTGGACTGTGGCTCCCAGAATCCAACAGGTTGGACAGCAGTCTTATACAAAACTATAGTAAAAAAAAAAAACTACTAGAAAAAAAAAAGGGTTTGCAAACTCCTAGCATTTTTGTTAATTTCTTGATCCTTCGTCTTGACTGTAGATTTCCCCGAAAAGATGTGCAGCAGTGACACTGATGTGTTAGTGCCAAACACAGTGGAATAATTAGTTCAGCATCTGCAAGTCATATTTTTGTTTATATATCACTGAAAATTATTTTCCTTTTTTTTTTTTTGTAACATACAATTTTTTTTTTTTTTTTTTTTTTTTTTTTCTGATGAGGCTACCACTGCCTTACTGGTGGGTCAATTTTTTCTGTATCTGCAGTTTGCATTTATCTTTGCTCAGTAGTACCTGGTTGGGTGTGGGGCAATCTACACTTAACAAGGTTGCTTTGAATTGGATTTGTCACTTCTTGAGCATGAAACCACTTAAAACTCTATCTCACTTGAAAAAGTATAAGTGCACTTTTTCATGTATCACCTGAGCTTTTAATTACAGTTTTGAATAAAATTGCTTTGAAATAAGCATTTTTTGGCAAGTCCATTTAAGGTTTGTCTTGTAGGTGATTACAAATCATGTGATAATTTGTGCAAGCATTATTCTAAGAAACTGGTTTAATACCCTAGGCTATTGTTCACAATGTTTGTCCCTTTGAGCTTGTCTTTGACTCTTGTAAGTTCTGTAAATGGAGTAAACCTATGTATGACACTTGGTTGCTGTTGTAACTCCGCTCCTTGCTTAGTGTTCTGGATCCCTAACATGTTGCCAAGTCCTGAGGCTACAGTGGAGAAAAAGAGACCACGAGTCACACTTGAAACAACATTTGCAAAGAAAACAGAGGAAATAATAGACAATTCCTGCATGATTTGCCCATGTTGTAAACACCAGTGGTACTCCACCACACTCTTTCCTAAAATAATCTCACTAATGTCTTTTTCCTGTTCTGAAGGAAAACTGTCCTGTTGTACCAAATGCTGGCTTTCCTTATTTTGAAGAACTTGCATTTTGCCTGACTAGGTAGTACTTTAATCTTCCATGCACGTGTGCACGCTCTCACGTACCAAAATACATTTTTCTTTGCAACAGAAGTTTGATACTAAATAAGCAGGTGTTACAGGCAGCAAACGGTAAGAGGCTGCTAAAGTGCTTGGAAATACTGACGTGCTGGTGCTCCCTCTTGTGGCGCAAGTAGGAGAAGACAAACCAGTGAAACAAGTGCTTAGTGTGTGATGTATTGGCTCCTGCAGCAGGAGCTCAGCTGAGGTTATTACAAGTTAAAAGGAGAAGCTATTCTTACTTAAAGAAATCTTCACTTTCACCTGCTTAGATGATCAGCAAGTGCCAAACCCCTGTGTCGCCTTGTCAGGGAATAGCCATCCTCTCCTGTGCTGCTTGCAAAGACTGAGGTGCAAAAAAAAGAGTGTCTGTGTTGGTCTTCTTTTTCTCTTCTGGCACACAGCCATTTACCTGAAAGTTTTACAAATCCACTTGCAAGGTTAAATCTGAATCAAGGAGACTTCATAAATGTTTAATGCATTGTTTTTCTAGATTAATATTTGGAGTAGTTTGATTATTAATCTGTTGATGGAAATGCTTCTGACTCATCATCTCTTGAAGAGAGTATTCACTTGTATATTCCTGGAAAGCAAACAAAATTAATTTAACCGCATTTATTTTTTTTTAAAAATGTATTTTCCACCTGTCTCAGGACATCTCACATCTCACATCCCTCACATCTCACTTTGGCTTTGTTTCACAGTTATTTGACTTCAGCTGTCCATTTGCTCATGGGCATTTGAGGGGATTTAACTGTAAAGGATGGTGGCAAATTGTGATCTTATAGCTGGAACTCAAAGCCACCAGGATAATCACTATCTAAAACATATATTAAATAAAAGCAGTTTTAAATGCTTGTGTGGACTGTTTCCACACTAATGACTCACAGATCTGAGAAATTGTGTCAATTTAGTTAATACTTGACACATACCCCATTTACTGGATATATATATCAAAAACTTAGAGTGCTTGCTAAATATACCAAAAAAAAGCATGGAACCTGTTAAACGTAAAAGAAAGGACAATTTTAAGGGTCCTGATTCTGATTCCCAGGAAAAGCTAAGTCTAAGCCCAAGATGTCTTATAATCCAGAGAATTGTTTTCTTCCTGTTACTGTATGCACAGCAGTAAGAACTAGTGAACAGACTACAGACGCTCTGCAAGACTAGAAGATGCTAATCATCTCAGTGTATTCCCCAACAGCCCATGACCAAAAGTGGAGCAGAGAGTCTCAGGATTCCTGAGGCTTATTTCTGGCACAGTGGCAGCATTTAAAGATTATGTTGTAGCTAATTACTGATACGTGACACATCTAGTTCAAAGTGTGCCACAGAACTCTGCATTCAGTTTGCTGGAGTCATTTGATGTAAAATCATTTCAGTAGAAATGCTGGGATCAGAAAGAACCATTTCTACAGCAAAAAGAACCCCAAACCCAAAGAATGTGACTGGTTTCTCCTATTGCGCATGTGAACTTAGAGGGCAGTATCCCACTGTTATCGATATGATGCTCACATTGTCCAGTCCTGTGCAAATGCAAAGGTTAATGATGCTCCAGTTTTGCAAACTGTAAGTAACCATAACTAGACATTCGACAGAATTGCACCCAGCAAAATCAAACTGCCGTGAAGTTCATGTGTGGCACTAATTGCAATTTAACTGCATGGTTATTACAAGAGCTTTTAATTAACCCAGTCATCATACTGTGGCATACAAATTGTGCGTAATAACAGCATGCTGAGTATAATAACAATAGGTTTGTCTGAACTGTGAAAATCAGGAGTTTTATAATTTTCTGAGGTTTCTTTTTGTGCCCTTAAATATTGTGCAGTATTTAAAAACATTTGACCAAAAAGAAAAAAAAAGAGCCCAAACAAACAATAAACCAGAAAACCCCCTAGTAATTTGCTGAGGCTTGTCTGTCTTTTAAAATTTTATAGCAGTCGTCTTCCTGAAATTCAGTGTGATCTATAATTTTCTCCTGAATAATATTTCTGGTGATTCTTCAGTCTCATTTTTCTCAAGGTATTTTCAGTCCCGTTTGAGAATAGTTTTATACACTCTCTTAGGATTTTGTGTTCAAAGCCAAGAAAAATTGTGGAAACATTTGGTGGGAATACCCTTTCAGTGAAGACAGGAAGAATACATTCTGATCATATATTGCTGCAAAAATGGTAATTTGTTAGCTCATTAGTGTAGTGAGAGCATTCCCCTTCTCTCAAAGTTGTTATTCCAGTCTGTGTCTCTCAAGACTGTCTGTAATAGCACTGAATGAATTTTTATTTGGAAGGTTAATTTTGCAGCCAAAAGACTAAAAATTAAAAAACAGTGTAGATAATGGACATAATTGTAGCCCTTCAGAAACCATGGGAAATACAACTAAGACGTGTTACACTCACAACCTCTACTCATTCCTGAAGATGGAAAGAATGCATTAAAAAAACCTCCAACCCAAACGAAATTAAACCAAACCAAGCAAGCAACCAAAAACCCCAAAACCAAACCAAACCAACCAACCTCAGACGTTGAGGTTATTATAGAAAGTATATTTATTTATTTTCTAGACTATTATCAGCCTGGTATTGGGAAATGAGATACTGACATTTTGGTTTTAAATTGTTTGTCTCACAGACAGAGCAGGCACCTGAAGGCAAGATAAGAGCATATGACCTTTCCATGTGCATAAATTTACTGAAGAAACCAGGTTGCAGTGAAGACTGGGCCAGTGAGGGAGGCAAGAGTACATTTGGGATGCATATACAGTTAATGATTTAAACATCTGACAGCTACTAGTAAACGGTTAAAAAAAGACAGATTGGGTTCAACTGGGTGATGTACCAAACACAAAATGAACAGCCAACACCACACAAAGCCAGTCTGTTAGTTAGTGGTCACAGGGGTTTAAATGTCTGAGATATGAAAAAGTTAACAGAGATAATGACATTGTCATTGCATGTGCTGAAGTAGCTCATCCTGCAGAAACTATGTCTGAAGAAGTAAATGACTTTGTTAAAGACTGGTGAGCTAACTTTCAGCCGTGACAGCTGTGGTGTCATTAACAGAACTGAGTTCATGGCAGTATGATTACTGTCATGTACTTCTTTGTGGGAATGGTAGAGCCATACATGGTACTGTAGAAACACTGTTTATCGTTTAGCTAATGCTGTTTTCAGAATTTTCAAAAAATGGCTTTTGGATAAAAACCCAACCCACTTCTTAAAAAAACATTTCAGATAGTGACAGTATTTTTATGGTATTTATATTATAAAGTTTACCCAAGATTAATTTTTAAGAAAGATTTTAAGTTTGAAACCAGGGTTTATTTTTAAATATATCAGTGAATGCAAATTTCTTGTTATTGCACAATCATAGAATCATAGAATAGTTAGGGTTGGAAAGGACCTTAAGATCATTTAGTTCCAACCTCCCTGCCATGGGCAGGGACAC